>NMRA01000017.1:279269-448742 GCA_002633005.1 Phoronis australis
CCCCCCCCCCCCCCCCGGGCTGCAATTGCACTGAGTTGTATTATACATACAGTTGTATGTAACCCTGAATACAAACAAAGTTGTACCGGTTTCCCTATAAATGGTGTGTGATACATATTGTACTCGAATAGGGTTGTCTGGGTTTACACAGCAATAAAACTGTCAAAAATAAACTGCTGTGCATGAGGAGAAACATTTAACTTGTGAGAAAAGACTTACATTAATTGCAATTACAAAAGAATGTGGATAATGAAAATGCCTTGTTTTGTAATGGAATGTTGTCTCTAGTTTCTCCAAGCGTTACATGTGCCATCTGATGCACTAGACATTCCAAGTATATATTTTTGCCAAGCTTAGAATCTAAATTCCGCTAATCTTTTCTTTTCGACATCTCAACTAAAATCTATACTGAATGCTCATTATATGCATCTGTAAGAAAATGATACTTGGCCCTGAGAATGTCGCCCTGGTACAACTACCAGTGATTAATTTCTGTCTGTTTGAAGGGACTAGCTGAAAAAAGCCCGACTGTAAGCTTAATGATCAAATCTCATGTCAGCACGTCACTTGATGTTGGGAGTCCACTGAAGGAGATGTTTGTGACAAGGGAATAAATAGTTGTCGTACTCAGCACACTGGTGGATGTAGAGGTGGGGGGAGGGGTTTCAGAACTTTTATAATGCTGGTCTTTTGGTAATCGTGGTCGACCCTCGCAACATCCAAGATTCACTAGTACAGTCATGTCTGGTGTAATGAGTTGTTTCAACTCCCTAACCATTGTCTCAGTTCAGTGGTGCATGGCATCTATAGTTACTGTTTAACATACACGTAAGTACAATAAGTTCAGGAACTCTGAATCAAGATTGTTATCATTCCAAAGCTGTATGTTGGTCCCAGGTGAGTTTTAAGTTTCTGTAGGACCTTGAAAATGTCCATGTTTGGCTAATTTCTTGGTGAAGTGAAATTGTTTGTTTGGGACCAGTTTCTGGGAGTGTGATTGTATCCATAAACTAAAGACCTACGAAGCACACATACCCATACTGCATCAATTTAACATATGGTACAAGCTCTGAGGTGTATGCCTCTTACCACATGTGAGTGACTAGAAAATAAAATCCAGGACATGTTTGCCTTTGACATTATTGAACTAGTTTAAGCACCAACACCATGGGCATCCCCTTAAGCTGGTATTCCTGTGAGGTTGAGAGACGATATTTGTTTTTGTGTCAATATTCGTAGGCAGAAAATACGGCAGTCATTCGGTCGCATCATCTGATCCCTGCATTTGGTAGCATTATTCATGCCATAAACGGCAGTGCTGGACTTGCAAAGTTGCTTTCATCAAATTGAGTTGAATGAAGAATTTCATGGTGTAACATTTACTTGTCATTTAAAAATCTTTAGATACAGGCATTTGATTATGGGCATAAGCTCCGTGCCGAAAAATTTCCAACATATTCTCCATCAGACTTCTGCATGTATCCAGGAAGTGCAGAATTTGTAGAAATACATTAGTATAACGCCACCGGGGCAGATATGGGTTTGGTTAGAGTGCTTAACTGGTGGACAGAGGTCCTACAGTGAACATTGATTAGTGCTTCAGTTGAAATAGCGACCACGACACTTAGGGACACCTAGGGGTAATCACCATCGGTGAACCTTGACTGGCGGGCGACCTGAATGTGACTTGGTCACAGTAGCACCATGCAGTGACCCATTTCTGTCATGAGAATTTCTAGAAGCCTATTGGTTACGGTATGGTGGATTTGCTTGCATAGGCAAAAAAGGCGTTGTCCGGCCACCATCGAGTAATCGGCTTTAAGCCCGCAATAATGGCGAGCGTTCTATGATGTCATAAGCATTGTGGCTGGCTTCACTCTCATGTTCTTCATCCTGTTTCATTTAGTGAGCACTTTCATTTGGAACATTGAATGTTTTACTTTTGCATTATGGGCTCTCAAAAATTTCGCTTTTACGATTTTTATGTAAAAAATTATAAGTTGCATGAAACGGAAACACAGTGATATCTTAGAAAACTGTTAAGCAGTTTTGAGATTTCATCCCGAACACATGTGACCCAATTAATGACAGATTGATATAAAGTTCAAAATGAAAGTCTATAGGCCAGAAAATATGTAATATAACCATTACCCAAATATCACTTTTCAAAACAAAGTGAGTTGTTTAACTTGCTGTTTGCCTGAAGATGAACATGTGCAAACGCTATCAATCACTTTTTGTCAGGTCTATTTTTTACCACTGGTACTGGTGTTGGTCTGGTGTACACTCTGTTTGGCTTTGGCTGTTTTGTTTTACCAGAGAAAGCTGATTATCTACACAGTTTGATGATTCTTCAAGCTAAGTAGATTTTGAAGACATAAGCATAGTTTCATTTTGTGCAACTGGCACTGCCCTCTGGTGGATATGGATGGTGACAGCTTCGATTATGACTGTGAGTTTACCCAGGTCATTTCTTAGTTTGCTTGCATATATGTAATAGTCCTGTAGTCTTTACGTTGTAGTCCTGTCTTAAAGACCAACAAGTGTGTGCTTTTGTTATAGAGTGTTAGGGACGTGATACAAAGAAGAAATCCACGTTCACCGTACTTGCAGGGAAGCCAGACTGGTGAATTCGATCTAGGAACTATAAGAGCCAAGAAGACCCTAGCTCGGTTGAACTGGAAGGTCAATCAAGTTGAATCTTTCTGTGTTACTTAGCAAAGGTTGAACTTGGATGAGCGTCATCATCTTCATCGTGTGTATAATAACAGAATAATTAGATGACATCTAGTATACATGTTGAGAAAGTTTATTTTGAAAATAAGTTTGGACAAATAAAGATTGTGGTGAATGTGAGCATTAAATGGTGTAACGTGATTGTTGATGGCTATTATAGCTGGACATCATCACCTGTAACCACTGATCAGGTGTTGTTAATACTGTGCATGAAAGCTACCAATTGAACACTGCCTGCAGTTTGCTCTCATGTGCTTAGTGTACAGCTCAATCCATGTTCTGTCATAAGACTCCATGTAGTTGGCTCTCCCATCCTCCCGCCTCCCCCTCTCCATCCCCTCTCCTCCACCACTCCCTCCTCTCCATCCCCTCCCCTCCCCCTCTCTNCCCTCCCTCTCTCCCTCCCCTCCACTCCCCCTCTCTCCAAGGTAGTAAGCGGCTCATCATTAACCCCTACACCTGCAGGGTTTCGCACAAGACTTGACATGTCATAGGCAGTGTTCAGGTTGATAGTTCGGAGATGTGATTTCTGAATGTAGTTGCTAAATGTGAAATATGGCTGTAATATGACTAGGGTCCTATTTGCACAGTTGCGGATAATTTTTAACAAGACTACAGAAGGGTTTTCATAAGTCAGAGACCTGGGCGTCTTGAGTTTTTGGTAACTTAGAAGAAACCACCGTGACACGTCAAAGGAAATAAATCTAATGTCTGCTTGTGGCCCTCCATTGAGTTGATGTTAAGATTTCATTTAGCTCCTAGTCTTCCCTTCCCATATATGGATGCAAGGATAATTTTAGGAGTGCATCGCAGAATTAACCATTTTATTGATGCACTGTGATTCTTTTTGCTCAGACTATCTGGCATATTTAAATTGTAATGACAATCATGCCTCATTTTGTCTCAATGCATGGTTGATGCATAGTTGTGTTCAGATCAGATTCTAACGCATAAGAAGAACAGATCAAAACCATTCTCTATTACCAAATCAACAATCTCGATGTCAGTGAAGGGGTGGGAATTGTGAGAATGCATATGCCAAATGTCAATTTTCAAGGTTTTTACAAAAACTCAAATGCAGTAGACATAGACGAGAAGCATAACCCACTGGTGTAGAGACAAAGTTTGGTCTAAATAAAAAATTCCAAGTGACCTAACGAAGCAAAACTGCCCTCTCTTCCCAATACTGTCGCAGAAGTGGTTTTATAGGCCTACTGTAGCCTATAGTCAGAACTAATGAAATATGGCGAAAGTCACACGAGGTTTGCAATCTGGCCACAGCACAATGTGCTTGTCAATCACCAGATACTCTGCGATGAGCTGCTAGGGATGTATGATTGATGTCGTTCACTGACTGCAATATTTGATGAAGTGTGATATGCAGTGCTGCTGCATTGTAGGATGAATTGTTTTTGTTATTCCACGTGTTTATCTGCTCTCAAGTCACTGATGAAAGGACTCAAAGACCTTCCTTCCAACTCAAAAGGTGGGGCTGTCGTCCTGTACACATGAGCACTTCAGGCAAATCAATGTATTCTCTTTCCGTCTCGCAAAACTGTTCAGAATTTCTGTACAATTCCAAAATGGAATCTAGCGATTTACCACTTTCTATCATCAATATGGTTTTGAGCAATGACAGGTCATTGTCAGACTTCTTCCATCATAAGTCAACAATTTTGTAATTAGGGAATGTGAAAACTAAAGCTGCTGACATTTAAGAAGTATTGATACCACCCTTCTAAAATGTGGACATGAAATACATACATACAAGAGTTAGCCTTGTGTGTATTTGTATTTAACAGACAAGACTTGATAGCAAACCAATGGCACCTTTTGTCAATGGAGCATGGGACACACCACGTTTTCAAAATGGTCTAAATACCTGGAAGTGAATTTTGATCATATATCATGGAGCCGAATTTCCCCAAGATCAACAAGAAAGCGGGTTCTTTGATATCGATATTTTGCTGGTATTTTCTTACTTCTTGTGGCAATGTAACGGTACTACTAAGTTGAGTCGTCAAAGATTGAGTGTGGCCTCATGGTGGTGGTGCCCCTTCCTTACTCACTGAGTCTTTCTATGGATAGAACAAACAAAGACTCTAAGTAACTGGTGCAGTGATGGATGAATGCGGTGCATGTTGGTTTTGTGAATACTTAGTTACTGATGTAGAAAATACTGAGACTTCTTTTTCCCTCAACTTTGATATATTTGTATTCAAGATTTTTTTTCTAAATTGTCTACGGTGTAATAGTTGAAAAAGGTGGGAGTTTTGCTTAAAACCAGAAGGGCAATAGTAATGATAATGTTGAGAACATGTGATGGCAATAATAACAAGAACAATAATAACAGTAATATTTAGTTATAATAATTTTAACCATGACGGGCATTTTTTACATAGTGATGGCCCGTAGCAATGTATTTTGTATTGCTCATAAGATTCCCAATATCAATCTCTATTTCTAAATGTTTATTGCAAATAGTCATAGTTTTCAATGACAGCTGTGAATTTTCTTGCTCCACAATATTGATGTAGCAGTTCAGTAGAATCATAGTGTATGTGGTCCGCTGATACACTGGAGTGTAACATTGATAGTTACACTCAAGCGGAGTTTTCATAGTTTTATTGCATTGATTTTTCACTTTCTGTACCTCAGTGTATTAATAGTGATAGTGGGTAATCCTTACATAACTGTTGTACAAAAGTCATCAGTCAAATCCTATTCAGGTCGTGTGATTACTTGGTGAGTGAGTATTAATGAACTCTGTTAAATCAATCACTATTGTTTCAAATTAGACTTAATTTACATACATTCGGGAACCCACATAGGAATCAATAACGTCAAGTTGATTATTGCTGGAACGCCTCATTAAATCTGGTGATGGTTTGTTTGCTGCATGCACATTGTATCAGGTAAGAGACAGCTTTCTATCTGTGATTACATTATAAAGTAACATTCAATTAAGAGAATGTGAGACTTAACACATTCGCTAGTACTCTTCATCTATGCAGGTAGGTCAGCTTCAATAATGATTGTCAGGTATGTGCGTTTACGTCAAAGTTTTGGCGAAGAGTAAATCGCCATATGAAAATGTAAATGTGACTTTGGCTCAGAAGACAGTGTCAGGTGACCATCATCCACATGTTAAAGATATGGCAGATTGTTAGAATCTGTTTTGTGGCCTAGTTTAGGGAATGTCTTTAGTGGTGTGCTCTTGAGTAAAAAGTTGTGGTTCAGATGGGCAGTTGGCCCAGAACAAGATGGCGACCACAACTCACATTACATCAAAAAAGTAGACAAAACGTTCATCATATTTCTCAAATTTTGGATTATGTATTTTGTATCAACAGAGTCTAAAAACAGACATGGCAGTTGGCAGTTAATAAAATTGTTGGGAAATTAATCGCCAATGCAACATTTCCAATTGTCCCCGTAGTGTGTAACATCAAAGTGAATGTTTACCTGACATACATTCTCTTTGAAATCAAACCATTGGTTGTGCAAAACAGGCACAATTTCAATGCGAACCAAAGCTGTTTTACCCAACGTTTCCGTAAGAGGTGTATAGGTACACCTTCTCCGATCTCGAGTTCAAAGAATTTGTCGTAAGACTTGTTGCCGATGCGAAAAGTGAATAAGCACTCTCTAATGGACACATGCATTTGAGTATCTAAGTATGCAACTTGAAATAGGAGAAATACATGCTGAAAAACTACCAGTGACTATTCTGGGACTGGCCTGTTATAGTATTGTCATCAGTCATTGAAGATGCTAAGTTAGATAAATCTGAGTGCAAGCCCCCTTGTAGTCCAAATTTTGCAAGTCGTACAGTTAAAAAACATTGTTCAAAAAGACAGAAGCATTGTGTGCCATACGCGAATGCGTTATTGATGCACGGTAATTCTTTAATTTGGGATGGCTAGTTTTGCCTTTTCTAAAATTTGGTACAACTCTGGCCTTGGGCACAGTAATTTTTTGTTTCATTGTGACAGTCCCAAATTAGAGGACTTTTCCATATGTTGTATAGAAAGCGTTTAAGGTCCAATTTGGGCTGATGAAAGTCATTAGTCTTTTTTAATTGACTGTAATGTGCAAAAGATATGTAATTGATTACTGTATCATCAGGCTAGAGATATCATATCCAACCATCCGTGTACATAGTTAGTGTGAGTGGTTACTGGCTGTCAAGAAAGATATGGTAAATATTATTTTTTGTGTTTCATTTCCTTGTTTTCATTGGATTTCACTTGACTTGATACCCCCTCTATTATTTTAAATGTTTATGGGACTGGGTGACTATGATAACCTGTTGTATTTTGCATACCTGTAGCAACTAATTCTTAATCCTAGGCTCCTGCCTCTATTGTTGTTCAGTGGAACTCCTAGGCTAATTCCTTATCTCTGTGATTGCTTGGTCACTTTAGTTAGAAGCACAACATTTAACAATGATGTGAATATGAAGTAGGTTGAAAATTGCGAAATGTTTTTATGAATCAGTTCCATGTCCAAAATGATCCAGCGTAAATAACTCAACCATATTCAGTAAGTATGGTGAGGTGGTGTTGGAGATTAACATTGCATGATGTGGGCTATTTGAGCCACCAAGGTTCGTCGTTAGTTCAAAGGTCACCTATTTGCAGAATCTTTTGTTTTCCCATTTACTAGTTGTCAATGAGTTTAACTGTACTTTGTTTAGCGTAGATGATGTTCAAATAGCATTGCTGTTTAGTTCCTGCTATACATGATCATAGTTAGGAACATGCAAATATTTCTTTAAGTATTTACAAACATCCCAGCTCAAACTTCTCCCTCATTGGTTAGTTTTGTATTTGGCGTGCATTCTGATTGGTTGAATGGGTTCACTTGCAAGTTATATGTAACATTTTATACAATCACACCAGAAGCTTTCAATACATCATACCTAATACATGAGCATTTCTCTCTACGAACTACCTCGTGGGTTTTCCTTAGTATAATAAAACCCACACCAGTCTTCCCAAGCCTTCACTGGCTCATCACTAAGTTTTGCCCATCGTCCTCAATAGGATGTTTTCCTGCTAATTAGTAGACAAATAGGGTACTAAAACTATATCAATATCTTCCATAATACACGTGTAACCAGTCAATTGTGCGTCTCATTCAAATGAAATCCAACAGCTTAGCAAATACATTAGGCTTCAGTATTTACTCACTATTTAGCAGTTGGCTATCTCTTTCAAGTTTGGCTTCCCTGTCAGTTCAGCTTTGTTTGCAAAAAGTGTTGCTTGTCGGAGAATATTTCATGCCGTATTCACTTGTGCCTCCGACAGCTTTTCTCATGGTGTGATTATTCTACGATTAAGCTTTTACTCCATCAGACATGAACGTAAGTAAAATGTTCTTTTTTTTCAAAAGCTTTTGATTGGTGCCTTCTTTAACAATAAGGTTGAGATGCATTGTGGAGTTAAAATGGAAACTGATATCTCCATTTGAAAATGGGCATTGTCAGTCAAAATTGTTATTGCATGTGCCTGGCCCTCAAAAAGTGTTATTGATAAGATAGGGTCTTGTTTAACTCAGAGGCGTCCTCAGCTGATCGTCCCCAATATACTACATATGGTAATACTACAAGATATGACACTCGACACTAGAAATTCCACCGTGTCTTCGATTCAGCCGTCCATATCAAACTCATAACTCAATAAATTTACACAAAACGGGTTCAACAAACCATGAGAAATTTTTATTTCTTATAATACCATTCACGGTGTCCTGCTCCAGCGAGTTCTCAAGAAATTCGCTGTGAAAGCATAAAAACATTCCCAAAAAGCCCAAACACACTTTGCACTTTGTCGGTTCGAGGTCAAGAACGGTACGGTAAAGTCACGATGTCGATAGCGCCGTCCATCCGTAATTCATCAGTAATTTCCGTACCGTTGATACAGCTGATGATATCTTTCAAGAAATTTTTGTCAGACAGCTCAATATAAGTGGAGTCAATGTGACGGACCTATGTGACAGGCATACCCTCTGAATTTCTAGTATTAAACTGTTTGTTGTGACTAAGATATCGACTCAAAATGATTCAAGCTTTTGCAGTACTTAAGCTATATTGGTTTTTTGCTACTAATTCAATGTTTTTAACTAAAATGTATCGATTGATCTTTAGCACAAAATCATCACAGGTAGGCCTATGCTAGGAATATACTCTAGGATTTTAACTTTTCAACGCATTTAATTAAAGATATAAAAAACCAACTAAAATCTTCACTTCCTTTTGAAGACGGTAATCCATATAGGTGGAAATTAGAGTGATAATCATGCTGTATTTGACGGCTATTAGTTATCAGGAAAACCTGTTTTCATGCTTTAAATAGAATAATAATTCAAAAGCAATAAGTAAATATGACTGTCAAAATAGAAAATCTGAAATAAAGTTAAAAACATTACTAATAACTGTCATAAAAACATGTTTTAATTAATTGTTTTTTAAATTAAAACTCGCCGTTAGCTTGCACAAAATTATTCTCTGGACCATACCGTTGACGGTTCTGATGCTTGCTGTGTAAGGGACAATAATGGTGATGTTTTAAAAGTATTAGTACCAGGACTTCAGTATCTTCCTAAAACAAAGTGTGAAGCATGGTTTAGTAGACAGCATCGACTTTTGGCATTCATATTTTGATTGAAATCACCTGTGCTGTCTTCCAGTGTGAAAACAAGACATGTTTTAATCAATTGCATTTAGGATTATGATTAAGGAATATGTAGAGCTAACTTATCAGATGTTGGTTTCTATTTAGTGATTAGCGTAATTAGGTTTTCATCCAGCTCTAACTCATGCCTTCTTTTCAAATTGAAAGAGAGGCTTTAAATATTACCACATCACAGTACGCACAAGTACAATTATGAATTTCTTGATCTACGATGGCATTTTTTTAGTTTCAAACGATATTCGGGCAGGTATTTATTCTTCTCCCAGTTGAATATGTCCTTCCGTTGTCTCCAACAATTTCCTCTATTGTTTCTAATCGCCGATTAAATCTCCTCAAAGCTCAGCAGAAAAAAATCATCTAATTCTTAAAAAGATTGAGGGATCAAAAATATATACATGCTATAAACATTCCCACAAATAAGATTGGCCCAAACCCCGCCTATCAGGGTAAACGGTGGGGTTTGGCAGATTGAACTAGACCGTATTTATCCACCTTGGCTGAGTCGCGCTCGGCTCACGCTCAAAGGGATGCCGCCAAGCTGCTCTATTCATCGAGTCACGAGCGAGGATAATTGGCTTCGCTCATGTGGATATGATCAGCTGATTACAGTCTAGCGTAGCAGACTGTACTTTTTATGGAGAGAGTTTTACATAGTTTTTACTGTAATATTTGAAAAGAGGAGCGAAAACAAATATGAGTACAACTTTGAATTTTTCAAATCGGCCCAGGATAAGAGATTTTGCAACACAGCAACACTCAAGATTACTTTCATTCGGCACACACGAATACAAAAATATAGGACCCAAGTTATTCAAATTTTGGAATACATGCATTGCAATATTCAAAATACGTTTATTATGAATCTTACAGCTGTAAAACGACGTCGTTTAATTTCATTGTGTTCATTCATTGTCATTCGTCAAATCGCAAATTTCCTAGAGTGATCTGCAGCGTGCGCGTATGTATATAAAACACGTGATTGTTATGTTTCTTAAGTACGAACAGTAAGAAACTTAAGCATGGGTTGTTATTAACAGGGACACAATAAAACGAATTTGGATTTTTGACTATAGTCTTGATACAGCAAGCTGGCTGACCACTGCGTCAGCGTTAGACCCAGAAATTTCACACAGCCCGGGTAGTTCACCTCGTCACCACGTCCCCAACATGTATATCGAGCCTTGGACTATTAATGTTTTACTCCACGGTAGAGCTAACGACCGTTGGCCTGTGCAGACAAAATCTGTGAGTTAAGCGGCACTCACCTTGCACGTTGCAGCTGTTCAAGTGAAAAGCAATCTAGTAAACGCCATTTTATTGCATAATTGAAACAAAAAAGTCGGTCGTTGATGACTCGCACACGCACTCACTCTCATACGCAGACGAACTTCAAAACAAACGTCACGTGACAACAACATGTGTGTTCATCTAGAGATTTTTCTCGTGTTGTGGGGTACGATGTAGTGCAGATTTGGACTTAATCGCAATTAATCTGGACTCCACATGAACTTTGAAAATTGTAAAACATAAGGTAATTTGTTGAGTCGAAACTATATTTTTATTCAAGAAAGTTTTCCTATTAACTATCGTGATTCAGCGACATATCAGTCGGCAAGTTTTCGCCCTGGGATTTCAGCACAATTTTTTGAAAAATGATCGTAATTTAACAACGGAGTAGAAAGACTGTCATAGGCTACAAATATGTCACAGAGCGTAAATTTGATGAATCCTAGCTTCCGATTTTATCTGTTTCGGAAACGGGGGTTTCAACTGCCTTAGGCTGCAATAAGGGTCCCCTCCTGGTGAAATGAATTTTTCTAAGCCTTTATTAGAGCCAATACAGTATACAGCTTTCCACCAAGGCTAGGTGATGCTACAACATTATTCTTTGTTGCATTAGTTAACTGGTCTTGGCTCATTATCATTTTATGTCCTGGTCATCCATTCAGCCAGAAGTAGTTCCATAGGTGGCTTATCAGCCAATTATTCACGCATGCTGACTCACAATAGAAGCCCAATAAGAGTGAAGGTGGATAAATGCAGTGTTCCTACAGTTTCTTGCAGTAGTGGATGTGTTCATGACATGTAAGATGAGACAATGTAATCATTTGCTCTGAATCATTTCATACAAGCCACCCAATGACCCAATACACTAAAAAACACAAAAGGGGTGTGACAATATTGCCCAATAAAGTAGGTGACAGGATCCTTAAAAATGCCCAGTATCGACATTTTCAACACAAAACACAGTATAGCTGGTCAGAGCAGAAATAACATGTTGATTCCAGCGCAACAGCAACTTGACATGTATTCCTTTAGGTTTATTGTTATTTATACTCTAGAGTACGTTAGGAATTCTTTTGTATGACTGTTTTTGCATCTTGAATTCCCCAAAAGCTTTCTTTTCAAACTCGGGGTACCAACAGATAAACAATAAGTTCATTAAATTAGCATTTTGTTTTATTTACATTGTATAATGTGGGCCAACTGTCCGATTTTAATAAGTTGAATTCTACTAAGAATAACTAGATGACATTGTAAACTATAACTTTTCTGCAAATACTTTTGAAATTGAAAAATCCAATGCATTTAGTTAAAATCTGAAGCAACTTCTTCACATGATTTTAAATCTGCCTTTGTAATATTTTATTATTTTAAAGTTCTTAGGTGTGTGATACATTTGATCTTCTGAAGTTTAGAAAGTAAAAATATGACCTAAGGTTACTTTCATTGTTATTTCTTGGGTGTGATGGACGTACGTGACGGACGTACAAATTTGGTGTACGTCTATCATGCAGTTTCTGACTTAACGAATAATCCCTGGAATCTAAAATTTTGGTCAATAGTATTGAGTAACAAATTAAAAGATAATCTGAATTTATTTTAAATTTGATTGAAAACTTTTAACGTAATTAAACTTTTTAACACTTTTTTGTGATGGACGTGCAACACCACGATATCCAGGAGTTGATCTTTGACCCTTAGAAGTGGAAGATGTGCCAAAGTTGAAATGTTGTTTTTTATAAAGTTTGGGGTTCATGTGATTGTACAAATTTGATAGCATAGTGAACTACCCATAATTAGCTTTTTATGAAAATAATTAGCAAGACATTTGAAACTCGAGCTAATTTTTTTAGGATCAAGTGACCCCCAAAAATGGGTCCATTTAGGCAAACAATTGAAAGTTATAGGACAGTCAAATATAGGTCCTGAAACTAAGAGAGAATGAGCTTTCAGATAAGACCAGAAATGTTAGTGTAGCCACAATTTTAATGTTTTTATCTCGAGGTTGACCTTTTCCCCGGAATTGCCCATGGGCAAATTCCTTTCTTGCTGGGTATAATCAGAGAACATTTTCAACAATTGTGAAAAAATGTCAACAATTAATGCATCACTTATAAGGTCTCATTGATAGCTTTCAAAGCGTGTATCAACTTGTCTTTTCTCATTGCTTGCTGAATTTCAATGAAGCTTGGCAAAGAACTAGTTGACTACAATATGCCAGCAGCAGTCGATTTTTGTCTGGATCAGTCAACTGCAGCATCCCCCCAGGCGTATTTGGTCTTGACAAGCCTGATTTTTGCAGCCGTATTGTTTAAGGAGAAGAGCGTTTAGGGAGCAGAGCGTTCCGATAATATCTGAAGAAACAATTGAGGGGTTTCAGTGAAACTTAAGACAGAGGTATGTGGCGGCAATGGGCATTGCGCTGTCACCACTCGATTTTGGAACAGTTTAAGGTTCTGCAGTGGCCATTTTGTCAAGTTGTCCTATTGGTGTTATTTGCCCAATATCTCATTAAGTTCTGGTCTGATCATGATGAAATTTGGTACAAAGAGAATTCAGCATGCTTAGTGCAGCTTTGAGCGGTGCATAATTCAAGATGTGTTCTGCCATCTTGAATTTCACCAACTTCCATCTCCTGCACATGACAGCTTATATGATCATGCACTTTATCAATCTTAATGTTTTCTGGGACATTGGTTTGTTCCTGGTATTATTTTATGGATGCAGGGCCAAACTCAAGGTTAACTGAGCTTGAAGGTCAAGTTGAACTGAAATAAATTCATCCTCTTTTGTCAGACAAAATGTTAAATGTATGAGAAATGCTTAATCAAAAACTTTGATTTCTTTTGTGATCCTATAATATTGAGGATATGGGATAGCTAAATCCTAGAATTTTATATTCTCTGGAAATGTTAGGATATTCAGATAGTCTATACATGTATATGTAGGCTGTTTTCTCATGCTGTTTGTTGGCCTGTGATCACAGTCTTCATCTGTTCAAATACTGCGTTCATGATGACAATATTGAGGGTCCTTCATAAATATTAAACTTATTCAATTTATGTGTGCATTCTTGCTTGGTTACACTGGTGAGTTATTCAATTAACTTGATTACCTAATTCAAGTTCAGTAGCCATAAATGTAGAAAGATTATTGGAATTGCACTTGTTTGGACATAGATTTATACATCTGTAGTTTTAATGTACAGGTATTAAATGACGGGTGCACACCTAGACACTATCCATGCCTGCTTGTCTGTCACCACCTTCAACATCTACCAGTGTGCCAACTGTAACAAAACACCCCTGCTTCTCTCTTGTAATAGTCTGTGCAGGACAGGCCAGCACGGTACCGTAACAATTGCCTCGTTGCTGCTTACCTGTCTTTATGCAGTGTAGCCGTTTCTACAGTATGTAACGCCAAGTAGAGCTTGTGGTGCAACATACTATTGAAGTGCCCAGTCTCACTACAGAGCTGTCAACTTTCCATTCAAAGTTCAGCCGTTACATTTATTTTTTGTGGTGTATGTTAGTGGGTAGCGTCTGGCTTCCAAAGCAGCATCTGAAGGTATGCTCAGAGCATGTGACATTGGCATCCATTGGGTGGCATTTGGTCGATGGATCTTTCGCCCACAGTGGTGTAACCAAGCTTATTTTGTTATGATTCTTGATTCATTTCAACAAAAAATTAGATTAATCAATGTTGCAGGGTTCACCATGGGGCTATTGGGCCAGAAACAAGACTACCATCCTTAAGTTTGTCGTTTTTGATTGTATGAACCTCAACCTTTCCTATACCTCAACCTTTCCTATATAGTCTTGAACAGATGAATTTTTAACCAATTAAGCCTGAAACAGTACAAAAAGCGATGCAATGTTGTAAAGAATGAGTGGTAGGCCTTTTGCAACAAATATATAAAATATTAAAAACCTTCAATAGATTTGTGTTGTTGAAAAATATAGCCTTTTAAAGAATTTCAAATTATCAAAGTGAACCTTTTGTTGAGAAAGGTGTCAGAAAAGGCATCTTGTAGTTGGGAACCTGGTCCTGTAAAAGTTACCCTTCTTGTATTTGTCTTCAATGGGAGTACCCCCCCCCCCTGCATAGTGGTGGTTGCATGTTGCATTGGACACCTTCAGGTATCAGTTGCTGGAAAGTACACAATGTTGTTACATGTTGGGGTGACTGAACAAGAGAGAGTTAAAGAGGAGAGGATGGAAATACATAGCTGATCAATCCTTACATGATTATGGTTTGTACTCCAAGTGATGATATCTTGTAACCTTTATCTATTTCATGTATCTTGTAGTGCAGTGTGTGTGCGTGCGTGCGTGCGTGTAGACTACCTGGTGCGGTCATGCTTGGTTTTATGCAAGCTTTCTTCTGAAGCATAAAATCTCACTAATATTGGCCAAAGTTGTTGCTCTTGTATGTTTCAAAAGCTAACATTTGTTTGAACGCCCGCATTTTCTCAAAACCTACCCTGTTGGTAGCTATAATATGAAACTTATCTTTAATGAAACTTGAAAAGTAAAAAATCAATTGATCTCCGTACTGGGTTCGAAATTGTTAAGATTTTACCCTGTCCTTTTAATCACATATTTTGCTGCACATGGCTTTATAATTCTACATTTTAGTGCATTCTAACACCTTCATATTTTACTGTGACCTTTTAATGCAAATTTTTCTGTCACTTTAAAACCCCCTTTTTCACATGTCCTTACAATCCCGCGTTTTAACATGTTTTTATAATTGCACATTTTACCACGACCTCATAGTTGCCTATGTCTCATGTTCTGTGTTTCGTGCACTGTGATATGCTTCTCGTTTATTTACAGTCCATCTTTCGATTGGTTGGAAATACCGGTACCAGTTAAACATTTCAATTGGTTGATGTTGAAAAATGCACAAGAATGCTGCTCCATCTATTGAGGAATGCCTGTGCTGCTAGCAGTCCACAGGTTTGTGCTTTTGGCACACTCAAGTTACAAGGCCTGATACAAAATAACAGAATAATTCACTACACTATGACATACCGGGTATTTCCAAACCAAGACATGTGTACTATGTCCACTCACAGAGTTCTGCATATCATTCGGCATCCTATCACATGACCACTCTCACCTATAGGTAGAGGGAATACACCTTTGTGAAGTTGTAAGATGCTAGGAGGTGTTTCCCATAAAGACATGCTGTCCACTCAGGTGGATGTGGTCTTCGTTGGGTATTTTGGAATTCTGTGCCCGGTTGCATGAAGAAGTTTCAATAGGGCTCTAAAATTGTGATGAAAATTTAAGGAACATAGCCGAGTCCCTTTTGGGACTGTTTCATACAACTGGGCAACGGTATCGTGTCATTTCGGGAAATGAAAAGAAGTAGTAGTATTGTGTCGGTGTGGATTTTGATTGTGAAAAAGAGCTCCCTGTGTTAAGATCATTCCTGTCTACTCTTTGGTCATTTTTTGTCGGAAGATTTTATGGTAAGCCTCCTTCATCTATGGATTTGTGTGCGTGCTCGGGTGTGTGTAATTTCAGTCATTGGGAAAGAGTGTACTCCCCGACTTAAACTGACTTTACAACTGGATCCTCTCAAAATAGGTGGAGTGAAGTGCTGAGTTGCCCAACCTATCTGCTTTGCGAAAGATGTAATCATGAAAGATTCTAGTACGCCATCTGGTGTTTAATTGTGAGAACCAGTGGTTGCACCAAGAGAGTGGGAAAGGTAATGGCAGTTGTGTTGGAGATGGGACCCTTTTATTTGACTTAAGTGGGCATGGCACCTTGAGCACCCCCTTATTGCACGTGTGGTTTAACTTTTTTAACTCTTGCTTGTAATTGTAGTCATGCTTGTCATGATTTTGGATCTTTGTTAACATCACTGCTTCTCTTCTCCACAGGGATACCATGGTGTCGCCATGACGATGTTACCTAACTGCACTGTCCCTGCTCCAGTAGAAGGATTATTAACCTCCGTTCTTTGAAGACTTGTGTTTAAACTCACATGCTTGAGTGCACCTCTCTCTCTAACATGCTTGTACAACCACCCGTGACTGAATGCATGTGACTTGGAAGACTTGGATTTACTTGTCTATGTGATATTGGTGTCAGCTAGCTTCAAAGGATGTTTACTTGAAACTTTTTTGAGAATCAAGACTTATTGACTTAACATGTGCATTTGTCATCATTGTGTGTACTAATTTGGACTGTTGAATTCTGTTGCATCAATAGATCTGACAGTTGTCTATAAATTGGCTGCATAGCACTGTCAAAGGCCTCAGTGCGGTGATAATCTAACAAATAGTCTGTTGCTAGCTAATAGTCACACAAATATCTGTTTCTTAGAGAATCATTTTATCGCAAATAACCTCCAAGTAATTATAAATTTTCATGAGACTGGATGGAAAGTATGTTTACATCTGCATCACGCATCTTCCGACATCTGCGTTTTGAACGTCATGCTTAGAAAACATTTACTGTGGTGGATTGACGGTGGATTAAAAAGAATCGTTTCTATAACTGGACTACAGGACATTCATCTAACGACCAAAAAAGCTTAATATTTGCAAAAGAAGTCAATAGAAACCATTTGCAGATGATTAAGACATTTCGCGACGGTTAATTTGTGAAGTGTACATTAATCCAGATTAGCGTGTCTGTGATTTGATAACAAGCTTCTTACAAACACAATTCACTGGTTCTCACCTGGGCTAAAGCAGCCAGTTTCGTGACTTTTGAAAGATTCACTCTTCAGCTGTTAATTGGAAAGCTAACAACAAGTACTTGAGGAGCTGTGAACACTTGACAGTGCTTTTCTATGGAAGGGATGGACTGACAAAGCTTTTCTCCTTCTGTCTCCACTCCTGCTGTCACCATGAACAGCGTCTTAGGAAGAAAGATTTATGGAAAGTGCTGCTTGACTGACTTTCTGATTCACTGCTTTTGCTCTCAATGTGAGTAGTGTTATTGATAGTTAATTGGTGTATTTACTCTTTGATGTCTCAGGCTGTGTGCATTTGAAGTGTGGTTGAGCATGGTTGTGTGTCTCAGGCCTGGGTCTCTACTGTTGGCTGGTTTATGTTGACCTGTCATGAAACAAGAATTGGTCATTTTCATAATATATGCGCAACAATTGTTACAGTTGCTCTGAAGTACTCCCTATGATGAAGGATTCGTTTTGTCTGAGCGCAAATGCCTGTCATAATTCTTACTCAAGTTGTGTCCAGAGGGCACTTAAACTAACCAAAGGTACAACTGGAGCAACATGGGACCCGTCCACAATCCCGTGGCACAAATGGTGTCAAGGGAGTGGAGGAGGGCGGAAATTACTTTGTGCAAGATATTCTTGTAGGTTTGGTATCAACATAACTGCTGGAGGTCATGGAAAGAATGTTTTAAGATATATTCCTCACATTTCTGTTATTTTATTTTGTTTAATGTGAAATTAATTAATTTGGTGCGAGATTTGCAAATGTTGTAAACTTAGCGTTTGGAAAAACTCATTTGTGCAAGCACCTAGCTGATAATTACTTGCACCTTGCTCCAGTTTGCTGTCCACAAGGACACATGAAGTGGGGCAAGTTGAACTACCCTAAACGTAATAAGTGAGGGGTTAGTTGTTTCCCCTGTGTCAAGTTGTGCTACTTTAACTTTTGTCCACATGGTTATTGAACTGGCGCAAGTTACACTCGGGACAGCTTTGGCTTGTTGGACACTGTTGCATTCAGAGTTCCCTGTGTTGTTGCTTCGCTGTTAAATAAACCTCTTTACTCTGCAGTAATCTCGCACTGTTAACTTCGATCCAAGACCTAAGTCAGGTGTTCCCATTGACCAAAACTTTGCTAACACCGAATCTTTGGAGCCAGTAGTCACTTGTTCATGGCCATTTATCTGATGCATGATCAGATAAAAGGGTAACAACATTTTTCAGAGTTTTTCCAAAAGTACTAGCAGTCTGAGTATCAATGGTTCGTTTCATAGCAATACAACCTTTTCAGTGACTTTTTTATTAGAATGTTATGAATATTTTTAATATATAGTAATTCTGGAAATGTGTGTTCAAATACTGTGCCATCTTTTTCATATAATTCACAACAGCTTCCATCAAATATATATCAAGAGTGACTTGATGTTGGCAGCAAATCTCTTTTAATGCCAGTGATTCATTCAACAGCATCAAGAGCGAACTTAATTAACGCATCTTGCTCAATTAGTTTGAGCCAATTAACATAAACTCATGTTTTAATTGGGATTTTGTTGACTTGCTACTTTAGTGAAGAATGAAATTCAAATATTGAATGTCGGACAGAAGCTCAGCACTAATACACACATTTTTATGCCATGATTGAAATAATCAATAAAGATTACGCGTTATTTCCATTTTAAAACCTACGGAGATCTCTAGGAAAGTGCTGGCAACTGTCAGCTCTTTCCTTGACTCGGTTAATCTCAAATAGCAGTCATGTTGGGTTGAAAAACTGCTCGTCTAAAATAGTTGATGCCCACCGTATTGACGTAATGCCTTTTGTATTCTGCCACATGATCTTTTGTAATTAGATGCAGACATCTGTGTTCATTTGCTTTGTGTTTATAAGGGCAATAACCTACCCCACGTATTGTCAAAAACTTGATTAAATGTAAAAATCCTTCAATTTGGGACAAGAGATTTTCATTTTTTAATTTTTTAGATTCTTGTTGCATGTGTGCGTGTTGTTAGTTGAAAGTGCACAAACTGCGATGAAAGTTAAAAGAAAAAGAACATTTCCTGAAAAGTCCATATCTCATCATGTTCCTTACTGAGGTTAGATACGATTTCTATGTTTAAGATTATAAATCAAACAAAGGATAAAGACACAGTGACGTTCCTTGGGAAGTTGATGTTTTTAACACTAGAGCATGGTTTACTGCTTGCTCATTAATTTTTAGATTATTTCAATTTTTTTGTCTTCAAATATCGTGTTGTAACTTCAGAATGGTGTTCTGTCTCCGGCACAAACACTAACAGACTGGTCATAGTTGAGCTTATTTATATAATGCTCTATTTCAGATTGTATCCACAAAATTTTTTGTATGGCCACCTTTATAATGTTTACGGTACCAGGTGAGGACTGTAATTGTAGGTTAAACTGTTGAAAAAGCAGTGTATGTTCAAAACCCTTTTTTCCACCTCTTGCGTTTTGTGTGATTGTTGTTGAAGTCCGACTTTCATGGTGTAGCTCAGTTAAACATCAAACATATATCGCTGTGGTGATTGATGTTAGTTAAATTTTGCAATTTACCTACTTAATATGCAAGCACTTGTCATTTAACCTATATTAGCTACAATTTGATATATCACTATGGTGATTAGAACCACATGGGGCTTGCCTTCCCTGTCATACATGAGCACTTGGTGAAATAGAATTTTACAGAGAGAGGGGAGAGAGGGAGAATGAGGAAGGATTAATTTTGGTCCTTTTGAGTGTGTTAACTTTAGTACCATCTTAAATTTAGACCGGTTTAAATCACCTTTTACATTGGGTCTAAAATTCTTTTCTTTAGGTAAGAATGTTAGTCCGGTGTTTTAAATTTGCAGGGCAAATGGCCCTTAATGAGATGAGATTAAACAAATTTGTAAAAGGGAGATGAGAATTCTCTAAGAAATAGTAGACTAAATTAACAGCAATAATATGTCTGAATCTTAAGGATATTTAGATATGTGAGCTTTACTGATAGTAATAAAAATTTGAAAATTTACAAAATTGGTCATTGTTTGGACACTATAAGTTTCATTGTATGATGTGTTTTGTCAAAAGCTCAAGGTCTACTGCTTTTGCTTGAAATCGGGTGCAAGATGGCGCTTTGGTGGCCATTGTTTGATTGTTCACTATACCTAGAGGGCTATTAGTAATATAGTATTTGACTTGCCATTCTGGAATTATTCGAGATTTTTCAAAGACTGGTCTTTGATTAATTTCGCATGCGATATCTCTAGCGTCCCTTGACAGATCTCTCTGCAGTTAGGGTTTTACGTATATCTCGTCAAGGGGTTTATGAAATGTATCTGATTTACCGTTCTCGACTTTAACATTTATTGTTATAATGAGTAATAGTCTGATATAACGTGCCTGCATTTTGAGAACTAGTTTTCTCCACTAAATAACACCACCAAACTGGTTATCAAAATACAGGCACATATCGGACTATTGCCGTTATAATGACTTGTATTATTGACTGATTCCTCTCTGCTCTTTTGTTGGTCTTAAAGACGAAAGCAACCTTTTTTCATGTCACTTTTAGCAAAAACAAGGTTCGTTGATTATCCCAGACACATTTTTCACTTAATTACAGCTTTTCGTAATTTGATTAATTTCTCGTGCTCCACTCAGGAAGTGACGTTTTGGGAGGCAAGAGTTTCGCGCCAATTTCTTTTCATTATGGTGTGACTGTGAGAGCTGTCGACTCAGTCATTGTTCTACCTCGGTTGTGATAAGTTCGGTCGTCATTTGCTTTTGTTTACAAGTCAGTCAACATGCCACGCTGTTGCTGCGTGCCGGGATGTACTCATTATCGTCTCACACGGGCTTTGGGTACCTTGCGTCGCTTTCCGAAGGATGACACACTTCGCCGTACTTGGCTAGCTCGTTCATGTGAAGAACGCAGCGCTACCCGTTTACGCAACGTACAAAACCGTGGAGGGTTATCGATTGTGTGGCAAGCATTTTCTGCCGTCAGATTATGACAGATATGTACGCTGAATTGATGAAGGTCCCTGCGAAACAACGCCTGAAGAAGGGTACCATACCGTCGCTGTTGATTCCCGGCAGTGCCCCGTCGCCAACCCCGAGAAGTGCGTTTTTGAAGCGAGAAGCCTCGCGAGCTGTAGCCACTATATACAGTTACTGGAGGCACTTCATCTGCTGTCACCCGTGCTTCCGAACGTACCCCATTGCGTGCAATTCCGGGAACTAGCAGTGATTCGCCCTGTGCTGTTGTCTCTAGCCCAGAGCCTGTAAGCAGCCCTGCAGCGATGTTGAGTAGTGGGAGTGAATACAGGCCCAGTTCGACACCCAGTGAAGAGGACATTTCGTCATCCAATGAACAGATCGGTGAGCCCAAGTTTGATAAGTTTATTGTGGACTTGTATTGGAGCTATTTGGAAGGTGCAAGGTGTGTGGTGAGGGAGTCACATGGCGGGATGTAAGTAGTTTGGGTACTCATATCACCCTTCAGTGGGAGTGTGTCGCGGGACACTCGGGCAAGTGGGACAGTTCTTTGTCTGTACGTGAGACGATAATGAGTACACCCCAGTACGCAGCAACAGCGTGGCATGTTGACTGACTCGTAAGCAAAAGCAAATGACGACCGAACTTATCACAACCGAGGTCGAACAATGACAGACTCGACTGCTCTCAGTCAGACTATATGAAAAGAAATGGCGTGAAATTCTTGCCTCCCAAAACGTCACTTCCGGAGTAGACGACGAGTAATTGATTAAATTACGAAAAGCAGTAAATAAGTGAAAAATGTGTCTGGGATAATCAACGAACATTAATTTTGCTAAAAATGACATGAAAAAAGGTTGCCTTCGCCTTTAATGGTGTGCACGCTATGGGTTAAATTTTTGTCCGATCAACATGAAACTTAAAAGAAACGCGTATCTTTGTGAAAAGGTCGTGACCAATTATCTTCGAGCAAAACCTAATGCAAAATGGCTGGTGACAGTTACTTTTTGAGTTATCTCCGCCCTTTGATGTATTCTCCAGAGTTTTAGTGTGTAGATCGGTCTCGTTATGGGCTGTCTGGATTATGCCATCTGTTTTTTACTGCAACTAATCATTCTCAGGTTATTTGAGATTTTCTGATTTGATGACTGTTCCTTTGTTAACTGATGCCATTTTGTTGGTTTACTGTACCATGCGGCGATGCTTTTTGATCATTTTTGTCATCGTTAATCATCATCTTGTAATCATTGTTTTTCAGTTACTGCATAAGGCTTTGTTTCTTATTATCAGTTTTATCATCCATCATCATCGTCCCGAATCATGGTCATCATTTTCGTTTATGTCGCCAAATGCTTTCTCCTTTGAGAGCGTTTTCAGTTTGCAGTTGATAATCCTGTAACTTTTCTTGGTACGATTTCATGCGTATTTGTCATCTAATTGACCTGAAATTTGCTCGGAATATCTATTATATTCCTCCCCCGGGGCCTATTGATTTTGGTGAGAATAAGGCTTAAGACAGTGTAATTATCAGGCATTTGTTTTTCCTGGTAGGGACCACGACTGAGATTTGACTGACCTAGTTAAGTACATGTAGGACCCTCAAGAGAATGCCCAAATTTGGCTAACTTCATAATATCATATCTCAGAAATGTCTGATCGGAATCATCTGTAACTTTTAAATCTATGCTTCATTAGTTGTTCTCAGAAACACTGCTGGGATTTTTTTTAAAATGAACACTTTTGCATCAGGGGCTTTGAAAAATATGAGTTGAATGCTTTTCATTAAACTAATAAAAATTTACATCAAACTAAAAATGAAATGATAATTTAGAAAAATTTGTCAGGATATTTGAAATTTCATACCAAGTAATAATTTTTTGCGGCGAAGTCATACACGGTAACTCACATGTAAACATCAATGTGGTGGCCAGTGATAAAAGATCAAGTATAGGTGAAGAGTGCACTGTTGTGAGACCGAAATTTTATTTGTTTTCTTTGAAAAATCACTGGTGTTTTTCCCTACCACTTTGGATCAGTGACAGTTTGCTCCCCAACTGAATTTATGAAATACACACTGTGGCTTGCTGCGGCAGAATATTTGCATCAGTTTCAAGTTAAGGTGATAAAGAAATGTCATCAGTTTAGAAAAGTTTTCCTCTAATTTACTACCTATTGCTGAAATTTGACATATGATTAAATCTCATCAATTTTGAACAAAGATAATTTCCAAAGCTGCTTTTTTCTCATATTTCAATGTCTTTTGACATTATTGTGAATAGCCACTAACAGTTTTTTTAAAATATTGTCTGTGGCTATGGTACAGAACTTGATCATTGTCTGTCTGTGGCTATGGTACAGAACTTAATCACTGTGTGTCTGTGGCTATGGTACAGAACTTGATCATTGTCTGTCTGTGGCTGTGGTACAGAACTTCATCATTGTCTGTCTGTGGCTATGCTACAGAACGTGATCATTGTCTGTCTGTGGCTATGGTACAGAACTTGATCATTGTGTGTCTGTGGCTATGGTACAGAACGTGATCATTGTGTGTCTGTGGCTATGGTACAGAACTTGATCATTGGCTGAATGTGGCTATGGTACAGAATGTGATCATAAGTGAGCATTATGTTGCTGCACAGTAGCTTTTATGAAGTTAATGAGAAAATAAAATCTCACTTGTCTGCAGGGCTTCATCCAGAATTTCGAAAATAAGGTGCCCAATATGGGGTTCCCAATATTCCATGGCGTCCATACGCATGTTGCCCCCCCACTACATTTCACCAGTAATCCCCTCCACACCTGCACAGTTTTTACAAAAAATTCATGGACCAAGGCTTTTACATCTAAGTTTACAAAAACAGCTCCCCTGTAGTGAACTTTTTATTAAAAGCAGTGCATGGACCAAAACAATTATGTCTAAATTTAAGAAAACAGCCAAGTAGCTTACCTAACAAATATTACAGATATTGGTTGAACAATGAGTGCACTATGTTTTTGGTGATCTCAAGTCAAATTGCTGTTCTAAAGTTTAACATATAATCTTAACGATGTTTTATACTCAATGAGTCATCAAAACTGCAGTTACTAGCACAAGAAAAATGCATAGAAAATGTGTGGTTTATATTTTGGCAAAACAGGTGTCACTGCTACTCCATGTTAAAACATTAAAACGCACATTGAAAAGTGTGAAACACGCTCAAACTCAAAAATTTTAAATGGACATATTCTTGTGGCACAATATGATGTTAACCTAATGACATTTATTTTGCTTTTGGTGTTTTTAATAAAAGTTGAAAAACATGAAACTACAGCTCTGAAACACCAGTTTGGAGTTAACCAATGTCCCTACCGCTGTATAAAGTACTGAATTACAGTATGTAAAAAGACCACTGAAAGCAGACTACCTATACTGGTAGACACTGAACAGCTAATGATTGACTTGTCTTCTCAGTAGTTTGAACATTGCAACATGTTATATACAGTGTATATTTCTTTCAGACTTGAAAGGGCCAACATTTCTCTCTTAAACTTTCATTAACTTCCTGTCCTAGTAATCTTGTCCAAATTGGAGAAATTCTGATTGACAGTGGGTGCCCAAATGATACATTGGTTGTCCTTGCTGGGCATCCACATAAGTATTAGAGCGTCCAATGGATGCCCACGACCTATGCTGCATGAAGGCCTGCTTGTCTGCCATCTTGTGTCCTAAACTGATGACATTTTTTCGTACCTACATGACGAAGACAGTTAGTGCTGATTGCAGGAGGCTGAAAACTGAAATTTTTCTATATTTTGATATTTTATATTTCTATGTTATTCTGGATCGATAAGTTGGAGTAAGTTGTTACAAGTGGGGTAAGTTGCACTAGTTTAAATAGCGTCCACACCGCTTCCAAACCTAGCGACAACTTGTTCAAAGAGTAACTTGTTCTATGGTAAGTCTGTGTGTTGGGTAATGAAGATATAGTGTTTCATTGGCACTGTTTGATACACCTTATTCGTACAGTTACCATTTAAAAAAGTGAGCCTCTTTTTAAGTTTTAAAAGCATTGCATTCTACGCTTAATCACGGCGCAAAGCGTCATTTTTTTCGCGCGTGTCTCGTTATATTACATTTATATGTATATTTTATATAAGTGCATTGTTTTTAAACCTAAAAAGATACTCGCTACTAATATCGCGACTGCATAAATAATGTCTATTGTGGAAAAATACCAGTATTCCCAGTCTAGTATACTTAAGTTGACTCTTGCAGACAAGTCCATCACATTGACCCTAATTGACCACACGTTGATCTTAATTGACCATTCAGGTAGTTGTCCACCCAGGACAATATTGTGTTTAATGTACTCACTCCACTTTAGCCCGAGCTGTTATCTCGGACTAAAATGTCACACATTTCGTGGTGTGGGGACAGGAAATTTAATTTTAATTTAGGTCTAATTACTAATTTATGTCTAATTACTAATCGTTGTGATGTTTCTGATATTGATGTAACAGTTATATTCATAACACTTTAAAAGTACACTTCATATACTAATTGGCACTTGAACCTGGTGGAGTTAGTTTGGAAATGAATTTTAACGATTTTAGTTGTTATGAAGAAGTTGTGTTATAACTTTAAGCAGTTTGCAGTGAAGATGTCTAGCATAATCACACTTACTGAAACAGACATATCCTTTGCATTGATTACTGCCTAAAACCATCTTTACACCCAAGTTGTCAACACCCGGTGTTGGTGAATGGACTAGTTGTTGTAACTATTAAAGAAGAGCACTACATTGACAGGTCAGAAATGGTGAACAGTCGAAATGGTTCATTTAGCCAAAATAACACCAATAAGTTCCAGAATCTGACCACAATATAACCGTACAAAACACGAAGTGTTAACTTGCCTTATTTCACGACTTATTTTTTGTAAGCACATATCTTAGCCAAGTCGAATCATTTGATATTTCGCCATTGTGTAATAATTGCCAAAATTTTCATTTTTCAAGGACAGATTACTTTGCTATAAATATCAAAAACTACCAATTTATGTTTTTTGTGCATAGCACAAACCATGGTAGTAATAGTCAACCTTTAACTTTATTTGTTTGACGAAATTTGACAAAATAGACTTTCACTTGTCGGCCATATTGTATGCTTATTAAGAAAAGCATTACCGCTCTTGTCGTCTTTATGGAAATGTGGATTAGTGCCGTGGTCTATCATCAGTTTAGGACACAATATGGCTGACAAATGAATGTTTTATTTTTTATTTTTCGTGACGGAGAAGTAGCACCAACCTACCGCTTTAAGATTTTCAAGTTTTATACCATAGGTACCAGCGTACAAAGTTTTGAGAAAGTGTGGGAATTCACAACAATGTCAGAAGCCTTTAAAATTGTTAATTTTGGCAATTATCATGCGCGCACCCAGCCTTCAATATGGGGCGGGCTCGAATTTCTGTCGATGTGAACGGGGTGCTACCTTCAAAACTGTGAACTCTGCGTCTGCGTCTCTTTAGTGTACTTTTGCCTCATTTTCTCAGAGTTTTTGTTACTCTGAGGCGGACCTTTTTGCCCACTTCGCCAAATGGGGAGGGGTGCGCGCGTGATTATGTTACAAATGTTTTGTGCAAACATTCTAAGTACAGTGTTGAAGAGGAGTGACAAGGTATGCAGACCCTTTCATTGTCTCAAGTTTTGGTGAACTTTCGTAATAAGTTGTGAAGTTTCAACCACATTAAATCTGGGCTTTGTATCGCAAAATAGATTAAATTTAAGCCATTTACCAATATAAAATTGGTCTCATCTTCATCACTCAGTTTACAAGTGGTCTCTGGACTCAAGCCATTAAGTCATAAAATTTCAAATCACATTGCGACACAAAATTTCAAGCAATAAAAAAGCCTGTTCTTTCAAAGCTCTGAAAGCCTCTCAAATTTGACTGTAGAAGAGTTTGAGACCAATTTTGTAATAGTAAGTGTCCTGATTGACTAATACTGGATCACTGACAACCAATCTTGGTTTTAACTGAGCAGAGGTTAATGTATAAAGACTTATGTGTGAAAAAAGTTAGTCGAAACCTGTCATTTTTCAGTACACGACAAATGTTTGTACCAATAATTTCCACAAACTCAATGGCCACTTGCTTAACCTTGAGATAGCTTGAATGAACTTGGAATTCCATGTTCATTGTAGTATTTGAAGTTTACTCAGGACCAATACAATCTCAGAGCCATGACATAACTTGATCTGACACATGGTATGTATAAATTATTCATCTTAGCGCGTGCTGTCAAATGTTGAGAAAATGTTCAACCGTTCATCTGGAATTCAAGTTCAGAATGATATGCTTGGTTAAAATGTGTTTCCTAAATACAAATAATATTTCTTGTATCAGCTAGTCAAAATGTGTTTCCTTAATACAAATAGTATTCCTAGTATCAGCTAGTTGAAAATAACCAAAACATTTGTTGTTCAAAAAAAGTAAAAATTTTTCAGGTATTTCATACAAATTTGGCTTGCAGTGAAGTCAGTGGTGAATGGCCACAGCAGAGGTAAAAATTTTAATCTTCAATGTATGTGTTTCCATGGTTATACGCTGGAAAGGGTTGAATTTTGCTGTAAATTGGTTGCACAAGCCTGTATTAATCTACACTATAGTGTCATATGGAAAATGATGAACATTGTATTGAACAGGTTTTCATTTAGCTGTGACTTGAACAAATTACAGAGGCAATGAAAGCACCATGTTATAAAGTAGTTCCTTTCTGCTTTTGGGAAAATGAGAAACAGCGATAGTTTACTCTAGAGTGCAGGATATCATATACACAGGGGTTATGGCAATGACCTATTGTGTCTCCAAAGACATTTCAATAGCAACATATCCGTTTTGAGTTTCAAGGTGAGTTCACTCCAGTGGGAACAGAATATCAGGCACACATAGTCATAATCATGAAGTGTGTTCATTGATGCCTGTGAAAATTGACCTGAATTTTTTTAAAAGTACATTCCATAATGACATTTTGTTACAGTTAAATTCTAATGAAACTATTGTATTATATTCAAGGCTATAGTAATTCTAATGAAACTTTCTGTTGTATTATATTCAAGGCTGCAATAATTCTAATGAAACTTTTTATTGTATTATATTCAAGGCTATAGCAATTCTAATGAAACTTTCTATTGTATTATATTCAAGGCTATAAGCATCCTATTTTCATTCTGGCTCCCTCATTTATTTTGATAAGCATGTTTTAAATATAGATCTGCTCACTGTTTCTTCTGTTGTGTAGTGAAAGAGATGTTGGACAAACTAACTTCTCAATACATTTCTTTATTAATACTTTCTACTATGAGAACCAAGTTTATTGTTTCAGAAGGTTTGACATTATGGATAGATTATGTTTCTCAAGTTACCAGACTGTGTTGGTGAGGACACCTGCTGGAGGCAACGTGAACTAAGTGACTGGTTGGCTGTAGTGATAAGACATGGATGATCTACTGTAACTAGACTGATGTCTTGCGTAATGATAATGAACAAATATGTGCTGCATTATTATAATCAATATATCTATATCAATACAGGTATGTTAATAGATAAACAAAAAATAAATAATAAGCCCTTACCCTTGCAATAATAAGTTACATTTGTTAGTGTGGTGGTCGATTTGGTAACTTGCAGCTCGCCAATGTAATTTGTATCAGTTTATTTTTATCGTACTTCTTCTGGTAACAATTTCCCTAACTTAACTTTTTACTAGGAATAGTATTTCAGAAGCCAAACAGTTTGAAAAATCACCAGTTTTAGTTCAGGGCATATCAATTAATTTTACCCAGTGTTTGACTGTCATGAAGTCATAGGTATGCAATAAGTGCTATGGTCCACATAACGTGCACAATTTCCTGATGAGCGCCAACGGGACTTGTACAAAAATTGTGACCAAGTACAAGGTGCTTTGAAACGGGCAGAGTTTGTTATGCAAATAATAATTCGCCTGCAATTTGCTTCCGATTTTAACTTTTTCCAAATGCAATATATTTGTTCCGCAATTATGGTTATTTTCTGAAATCAGTTCATCAGCTGATCTTCGGCGTACACATTTAAGTACACGCTGAAACTACAACAAGAAGTTAGGACATGGGATCGATATTTTGTGGCAAAAACTAGGAGGGCCCAACCGTAACGCATGCACAAACCACGGGTTCTGTGTCTTCTTACCCCTAAACCCACCACAAACTGTGAACATTTGCCAGAGGCTCATTTCATTCATTCAGTCTGCTTCAGGCAAATACGTACTCACAACATGGTGACTGTCGACACTGAAAATGCATCATACAACTTCAGGTTCATGTTTGTAGACATAGGAGCACGAGGTCATGGTGGAAATTTTCGTGTTAATGCAAATCAAGTCAGAAAAGCACTGGGCACCGATTCACCTCAACTTGCCAGAACCAAAGAAGTTCATGGTATACACAGAACATGACGCATTCCCCATTGAAATCTCACTGCATCCTCATGGTTTCATTAAACCCCATCTTTCTGAAGGCCTACAAATAGTGTATAGTGCCTTCAACAAAAAAATACCACTACTGATATTTCCATAGAAACACTGTAGACAAAGAAAGAATCCCATGTTTTGGCAACTTTATCCAAATCTTGCGATTCATATTGATGCCCATTTCAATACTGGTTCTTTATATGCATTATTGAAATGCTTGTTATATGGCGATGAATTAAGCTTCTTTGCTTGTAATCCTTGTTTCTAATGAATTGAAAATAAAGTGAGTTTGTTTCTAATGGCAATTAGTTGCTTGTGTTCTCAGCTAAACCCTTCACTTTTACTTATTGACTACCTTTGAAATTGTATTTTTGTATACATATGTCATCAAATCTAGGAAATCTTATTTATACATGACATATGTCACCTGCATATTTAAATACGATGTCAGTGATGTGTGAAAACTCTTATTTTCTCTGCCTAATCACACCTGTACAGCTAGTTTATGCTGGACACTCACCTGTCGTTACTCAGATAAATCCCTGTTGAGTACGAAATGTTTTCATCGTTTTCAAATTTGTCTTCTGACAAGACACTTAGGAGTTTTGGAGACCTGTGCCAGATTGGATCGTTACGACCGTCGCCGTCTGCATGTCGTCGTGCTATCACCCCACAGCTTCAACGGAGAAATTTGAATCAACTGCAAGTGCCAGTTTGTTTGGGAAAGACTGGACTAACATATGGTAGCAGGAGTCAACTTTTAAATGCTGGAGTGAATAACAGTGAGAACTTCAACTGTTTCATTGTTTCATTTTGTTCTTGTACTTGATATTGTTATTAAGATTGTCTGGTAATATGGGTGGATTTTCTTGACCTGCTGAGGTGTTTATGTGCATTGTGTTCTATGGTTTGAGTGCCTGCTGTAGTCCAATGCATTTCTTAATGAGTTAACATGAGAGATAAAACCAGACCAACTATCCACCAGCTGCCCATGAAGGGGTCGTATCATCATCATTTACTTTGTTTCCTTGATATCATTATCAGTCTTAAGTGATAATTGATCTCAAAACAGGTTCACTTTCAGCAATAAATGGATAAACCTAACACTAAACACAGCCCTCTTACTCCTGCCTGTGTGTATCCTTTGAAACAGCTATTTACAAAAAGCGTCAGCAAAGCACCAGCAAGGATGGCCCTTGTAACTTCACACAACTGGCGTTTTTTGCAAGTAGCATTCAGGAAAAGAAGACAGCTAGCATTCTTGCCAGGTTGTGAATAGGGTTAATCTGGTGTGTTATGACAAATAGGTTAAGGGTCATGTACAAGGCTGATGTCGTGACAGCTGGTTCTGAGGAACAGTACCTTGAATGGAACTAATTTGCATGGGCATGAGGTCGAAGGGTACACTGAGATGTGTTAATGATGTGTTAATGATGTATTTTCATGGGTGCGTGCTCATAACTATGCTAATGTATATCAGGAACTAAACGACAGTGCTTTTTGAATGGTATGCATGCTAAACCAAAGTGCATTGGTATTCAATGACAACTTGTAAATATGAAAACAAAAAAATCAGCAAATAGGTGCACTATTGATGTACCTTGAAGGCTCACATAATCCACATCATGCACTGTTATTTCCTAACACCACGTCACGATACTTACTGGATACGGTTGGTTGATTTATGGCGAACCATTTTCAACACAAAACTTAAAAACATTTGGCAATTTTCAACCTAATTCATATTCACATCGTCGCTATATGTTGTGTTTCTAACTAACCTAACCAAATAAAATAATAGCAGGCGGTCTGATACACGTTGTACCAGATGTGCGCAGGCCTTGCATGTGGGCCCATTGCACTGATCACCTGGAAATATTTTTATGCTTTATTGATATATGGTTAAAACTAACCTAACCAAGCAATCACAGAGATATATAAGGAATTAATGTGCAAGTTCCACTTAAAGTGGCGTTACTGAACAGCACAGATTTGGGACATTAAATTTTTGTGAATGTTGCATGAACGCGCCAGAGTGCGATTCTTTTGTAGTCCAGGATCGTCAAAACATTGAATATAGGGTATTGCAAATTCTTCAAAAAAACCTCTGGTTGACAAAAGTGTCCAGTAAGAGCCAGCACATGTGGTAACAAATGTCTTTTGACTGTAGTTATGAGTAGCGGATTTAGAGGGGGACAAGGGGGCCATGGCCTCAGATTCCATTTGTCAGTTCAAGGGTCAAATGTCTGATGGGCAAAATACTGGCTAATACTCTGCTCTGGCCCCCCTAACTCAAAATCCTGGCTCCGCCATTGGTTATGATACATTAAGAGGGGAGTAGACTTCCTGTGTTTTACTTATCATGCAGTAACAGGTGATATGTTTGTTTGTTTTGCAATGTTCAGTGGTATACAATGAGCGTGCTGAGATATTGGCTCATCTTTGTTTGTGCACGATATAATTTCCTTTGTTTTTATTCCAAGCTTGTGAACATGTATCCCATCCTACAATAATATTATGGCGAATTGCCAAACTGCTTTTATTCTTGCATTTTTAAGTGATTGATTTCCTGGGAAATTCAGAGTGACGTTTGCAATTTTGAAAAAAGCACATTTTTTGTGTCATAAAATGTTAATCTCTAACATCTGCCAAACAACAGTGAGAGTGTGGAGGTCATACCTGCTTGACCCAATTTCAAGTTATGATATACAATCTAAGGTTATGTTGACCTCAACTCTAATTAAGTCAAATATTGAGAAAACTTTGCTTTGTCATCCATTAGAAGTATATATTTTCTGAAAGGAGAAAGATTGAGGATTCTAAAATATCCTTCTTATTGCTGTTTCTTTAATATATTGTCATGTGACCGTGTTTTTTAAGGTAACTGAACCTAATGTTAAGTAGGTTGTACTTATGTCCAAATATCTTAAACTCCGGTAGCGCAAACCCCTTCAAAGTATATATTAACTGAAAGGTGAATACATTCCCTAACAAAATTTATTAATCTAATTTATTTTTCTTTATTTTTTAAAAGATATGTATTTTTGGTAATTTTTTTGTCTTTAAACAGATTTTAAGAATATTGTTACTTCAGTCATATTGGTCTTTTGTCAACACGTTGATAAGGCATTTTCGAGGGAACCGTGTCTCAGATTTTTGAACTATTCTTCGTTTATGAAGGCTTCGTTCTGAAAAATTAGAAACCTACTTCAAAAATCTGAGACACGGTTCCCTCGAAAATGCCGTTATTAATGTGTTGACAAAAGACCAATATGGTTCAAGAAATATTATTTTTGAAATCTATGTTCGAAGTCAAACAATTTTTGTTACTAAAAATACATATCTTGTGGTAAAATAAAAACACGTAAATCAGAATTATAATTTTTTTAGGGAAATGTGGTAAATAAGTGTCTGTTATGATGGTGATAGCATCTATCCATTTTGGGATGGATTTGACGTATTGTGCGCCACCTAGTGTCTATTTTTTGATAATTGCAAACATTCCTAGGATCACACTGTAGTTTGCGTTGATGTTGCTGTGGTTGGTGCATTTCAACGCTCTGCATTGCTCTTGTATAGAATTTTGAAAAACACTGAAAATCTCAATGCTTTTAACCTTCATCCACATCACATGTGAAGTGACTGAAGGTGGCGCTGAATGTTACCTACCAAATACTATATAACCTGGTATCAACATTGTAATGGCCCACGCATTGCTTTAAATCAGGTCATCATTGCATTGCTTCAAACTGGTATCAATTTCATGAAAGTGAACAGCAGTCCAGTCAGTCCTCTGTTTTATCACATTTAATTGGCATCTTTCTGGTGTAGTTTAACTCCCAAATCGTAACTTTTTGAATTTTTAACTTTAGGGTCAGTGCAGATGGATACGACGAGCTGATAGCTTTTCCCAGGATGTGAGAATACGACAACAATTGCTCTCTCAGTTGTTCTTGGTCTTGTCATTTTACCTGTTAGACCAGCTATGGTTCACTTGAGACGGTCAGTTCAGCTCTCATCTGTCCATCTGCACTGGCCCTTATAATTTTCCCGAGTATTCTAGATAAAAATGCAGCTTTAATGTACACATGATGTTGGAGGTCAGCGAATTAATTTTGCACAAGATGTCGGAAAATTGATGAATCTGTTCAAACAACCAGCATGTGTTGTTGTACGTGACTAGTAATTACACATACTTGTTTGGAAAATGTTTGCATCAGCGTCAAGCCTCTCCTCTGATAAATCACTCAGGAGTTTGGGTGATCTTATGCGAACAGGGTCGTTGCGTCAGTTGCCAATTGACTTGCGGAGGTATGCAATAACCCCACAGGTGACCCGCAGAAAAGAAGTAAAATTGGGCAAGAGGGTGAAGCCACTGCAGTCACACCTTAGACAGCAAAGTAATAACAGTAAGCAGTGATTACTGGTCTTTGTAAAGTCAAATGAATGTTGTACCTAGGAGGATCTGGATGTTTCTGGTGTTTGTAACAGTAACAGAAAGATCTTGGTGTTATAGCTTGGAGGTGATGTTTGGTAATGGTGTTGTGCTGATGTGTAGTGCAAGGACTAGCTAGGCTTGTTGGAGTTTAATGCAAGTATTAGCTAGGCTTGTTCATGTTTACTACAAGAACTAGCTAGGCTTGCTCATGTTTAGTACAAGGACTAGCTAGGCTTGCTCATGTTCAGTACAAGGACTAGCTAGGCTTGTTCATGTTTAGTGCAAGGACTAGCTAGGCTTGCTCATGTTTGGTACAAGGACTAGCTAGTGTTTAGTACAAGGACTAGCTAGGCTTGTTCATGTTTAGTACAAGGACTAGCTAGGCTTGTTCATGTTTGGTACAAGGACTAGCTAGGCTTGTTCATGTTTAGTGCAAGGACTAGTTAGGCTTGCTCATGTTTAGAACAAGAACTAGCTATGCTTGCTCATGTTTATTACAAGGATTAGGTAGGCTTGTTCATGCTTAGTACAAGGACTAGCTAGGCTTGTTCATGTTTAGAACAAGAACTAGCTATGCTTGCTCATGTTTATTACAAGGATTAGGTAGGCTTGTTCATGTTTAGTACAAGGACTAGCTAGGCTTGCTCATGTTTAGTACAAGAACTGGCAAGGCTTGCTCATATTTAGTGGTAGGATTAGCTAAGCTTACTTGTATTTAGTACAAGGACTAACTAGTCTTACTCAAGTTTAGTGGAAGTACTATGCCTTTTTTGACCGTTAGCTTACCTGTCGAATTGCGATTAGTTGTTGAAGTTCTTTTTAATATTCACATGTCCTTTTTAATGTGTATAGATAAATCTCTTTAGTAAGAATTTTATTCGTTCTAACTTTGTATTCAGCAGTGAGTTAAAAAGTTAGTTAAAAATGCCATTACACTACCTGGAGTTAAATCTCAGTTGATCTTCATTGGTTTTCAAATTCTCTTAAAGTTGTGAATGTCAGCAATTTCTCAAAACATTGTCTTATGGTAGCCATGGTATATAATGTGATAATGCAGTAATTTGTTGTCTATGGAAAATAGGAAAAAATGAATTTACACCTTTCTGCCATATTGTGTGTGACTTCATAGTGTTTTATAAACAATTACAGTGGATTTTTTCTCTAGACAAAAATAAGACTTGGACCAAGGGAGAGCACTTTTTTATAGTGAAAAAATTCAAGTTGTTCTCTAAGAAATTTTAATGTATTTGTGAATTACCAGTCACTTAGTCACATGGGCACTTTTCTTGAGTTAAGGTTTTTATATAGTAGTGTAGATATTTGGGTAAATGAATACACAGACTGGCTTGTCATTCTGATCCTACATCACCCATGTTCTGAGCCTGAAAGGTAATATTAGTTGGACTACCTTTGTGCCATTTTCTTATGCGCATCAATTTGGGAAACTCTGGTACAAATCTGAGACTTCAAACAAGAATATGTTCAGTTCGTGGGGATAAATTTTCGGTTGAAGCGGTCAGTGAACTTCATTCAGTGCATGATTTTATTGCATGTTATCTCTGTGTCTCAGGATACAAAAACGGTTCCTCTGTAAAAATGTGCAAAAACCATGGTTTTCAATTTAGATGGCATGCTGCATGGGGTATTTACACATTTTTTACCAGGTTTCTCTGAGGAGCTCCTTTTTTGGTGTTGATGTTGAATTTTACACAGCTGTGCAGATAGGCTAAATGAATGTTAAACGAAATATTAATATAGCTCTAACACTCTTCGTTGTTGTCATGTGGTGATCTGAAGGACTTGATGGACAGACTAAATAGTGGTCAGTTGTCCAGCGTGCGTGCATGATGACCAAGGTCCCCCTTTAATGAACACCGATGTAACTGAACAGTGCTCTGGTTATACTGTTAACCCTCTTTGGTTAGTTATCAGTTCAATCACAGTTAGCAGCCATTTGTCATAATATACCGGTAATCAATAGAGTGTCTCTTCATTAATTGTGAGTCTTTGAGAAAGTACTTGTAGCAATTTCAGAAAGTAGTTGTAGTAATATTTTCATCATGATTGTGATACGACGAATCATGAAATTTAACTTCTTAATTAATTTAGTTACATTTTTTTAAATTTCCATCATTGTGACATGTCACTCCTTGTAAAATCACCTGCCAGACACTTCATTTAAACATGCGAGGCCTCTTGCGCACTTCCCCCAGTTGATTGTCCTTAGATCTCTGGTCTATATTTGCAAGCCCTGGTTGATTGAGCGTGTGTAATATCTACAACATTTGCTGTTGATATAACATTAAAATCCATTTGAGGAATGGAGCCTGAAATTTTAACTGCACCAAACACACACATACTGGGTAACAGACATTATGACATGTTAAATAAAACATGTTAACTCTGCCTTGACACACACTGCTCCCCCTGGCTGTCTGTTTGTTCATGCACTTAGCTAATTGTTGTGAGTCATTAAGCTGGAAAGTCAAAATAGTAGTTAAAACATGACCTCTTAATGTGTGATTATTTCAGCATTATTTGAAACCCTTTATATTTCCTGCAATGATTGTGTGACTGTAATAATCGAGCTCTGGCTCTTGTGCTGCACTGGATTTGTTAATATGTCAACTTGTAAATAGTCTGGGCTTGTATAGTTAACTGTTGAATGTGTGGCTAAGTGAGTTGTGTAAAGAGCATTTATTCCTAGTATAGACATCTAGGGTCAGGATGGAAACTACCAGAAACTAGGTATGTCTATTACAGCATTGGCATTGTGTCTTGTTTTTGATAATGGAGGCTTGAGTCTTTGGTTAACGTTTACTGGTTTAAATAGTGTGAGGTTTTGTAAAAACTGTCATCCTCACGTGTCCCTGTCTCGTGGAGGTTTGCAAACATTTTTAGATAAAGTGATCGGCTTGGATACAAACTTCAACTGCTCTTGTCTCTTGGCAAAACATTCTACAAATGTCAACTAGACTATTGAATACATTGGTCTACAAAACATTCTACCAATATCAACTCGCCAATACACTGGTTTACGAAAAAGTAAATCTGTAAACTTAAAGGTAAATGAATTACCTATAAATCATGACATTAGACAATGTATATCTGTCGAAGTGCTCTCAATAGGATTCAAGTTGGTGAGAATAACACAACACTGTCAGTTTCAAGGTTCAGCTCAGTCTCAAAGAGGAGGCTACCATCTTCTGTACTAAAACTGTTGTCAATAATTTAAAGTTGCATTTCGACCTGTCTTGCTGGCTAAAACAAAGAAAACAAATTAGGCCTTCACTCTCATAGAACCGGTATCAACGTTTTCCTTATCATGACAGGACTTGTTTACGGTTATCAAGAACATATAAACTTGCAACAGGTCAAAAACACATCGACGATCATTGATTTTGTTTGGCTTGGCTGACCTTGATATTCATAAATGACTCGCAGGAACTTCCTGTCAAAAGTAGGCCAGTCACGTGGCACAACCGCATGACAATGGCTATTTCGCGTGAGTGCTCCGCTGATTGCTATCCATAAAGTCAAAAATTAATTTCTACAGCATTTTTATTGGCATGAAAAATCTGCATTAGCTGAGTTTAATTCTTTAATTTTGTGATTATTTGTCAAAATGCACACCTTTGCTGATCCCAGTATACATGCCTCTTTCACAAATCATCTGAGGGTGTCATATCTACTCCCTATCCTGCTTTTGAAACCAAAAAAAAATTGAATTATCTGTCAATAGTTTGTATGTTTTGGCTCTTCATACTTAGGTAATAATAGTCTTTGAGACTTTCAGTGATGTTGTATCTTTCACTATGAGCAACAACCCTGCCCTCTGTTGTCCATTACGTTGAACGAAGGTCACCATTTTCAGTTCATGGTTTGTTATTTAGAAGTTATTTAAAATCAAGTAGCTTCACTATTTGATCAACTTAGGTGAGGTTTGATTTTTGCTCAAAGTAAATGTTAATTATTTCCTGTAATCCGGTTGATAAGTCTTAAATTTGTAGATAAACCAATGCCTGTGTTCAAGCCAAGTGCTTTGCTAGACCAGCCTAATGGTTGTGTATTAATGTTTTTGTAGCTCTGCTTCCAGTTTGTAGTCTGTTCCATCAGTCTTGCACAAGATGTGGAGTTCAATATTATGCACAAATCTCATGTTAACGAACTCTGATGTCTTCCAAAACTCCGTTTCTTTAGAAAGGTTGCGTAAGTGCAAATTATGCAGTAGTCATCTGATACAGTCTAAACATTTCTGTGCATTAAGCGAAAATCTCCTGGTCTTGGTACTTGTAACTTTTCAGCATTTGTGCGTAGAGGCCGGTGATAGAAATAAGAGCCTCACTCTCATCTCCCCCCGTTATGTACACTAGTTAATCCAGTCATTTTTCAAAATTATACGAGAATTCTCATGTTTGACGCACAATATAGCGGAAGAAAGAGGAATTCTATTTTGTCAAATTTCTGCACAAAAATAAAGATTACCGTATTTAGAAAATTTCAGTCTCTTACAAATTTGGTTTGTATACTGTGTAGATTTCATATAGCAACATTAGTTTCCTTTCTTTCCAACGTTTGAAAATTGGAAAATGGCAATTTTGGGAACTATTTTTGAGTGAAATAATTGGACAATTACCGAATCTTTAAAGAAAGACGTCTTAGAAAGAAAAGACCTCACTGTCTAGTTATTCATCACCAATTATACATAACCATACCATGCAATTCATTGACTTGTTTTTTGTTATTTCTCAAACTAAAGCTATATTCTTTTTTTCAAAAAAATTGTTTCCTCTGTTTAAAACGGCATTAAACCCACCTTACGTCACAAAACTTATTTTTTGATTCAGAAATCGGTCTCAAACTATTCCTTAGTCTCGTCTGAGCATGGAACGAGATATGACCAATTTTGTTGCAGCAAGTGGCCTAATCAGAAATCTGCATCTTGGACGGAACGGGTTTATTATCACTTTAAGATGGTTTAAAATGCAAATAGAATTGTGGCCGCTTACTCTTATCAAATTACGGAAAAATTCTTCAATTTGGTACAAAAATAATAGTAGTAAAATTGCCGTATCTTTATTTTTCTGATGGTTACATGTTGTTGCAAAATGCTCAAAATCTTAGCAAATTCTGTTTGGTAATAGCTTCACCATACTAACTGCTCTAAAAGCAAAGTAAATTTTACTAAATAGTTATTTTTGTTGAGGATATGACAAAATGAAATTTCAGCAAACAGAAGAATCTTTGTTATGCTTCAAAGTTTCCCTTACTATATGGAACTTTGTTTCTGTTTCATTAACAAGAACATTCAAACCTTCAGCACTTTTACCAGTGCTGCCATGCCCAGTGAACAAAAACTCAAAAACGATGCACTTTACAAAGGGTCAAACTGGTACATAGGCAACATAATAAACTGACTTGTTTATTAAGTTTGTGTAGCCTACTGACTGGCCCTTTATAAAACTTTGGCTAACAGAAAGTGGTGTTCATTTGGGCTGAAACAAATTACCACTTCCCAATTATCCTTAGAACAGGCTAATGGTTTATGACTTTCTAATACTGGGCGTGTTGAAGAACATCTGATTATGATGTGCTGAGAATCACACCCTGAAATTTACAAGTATTGTGTGCTGAAGGAGTAGTATCTATGTTTAAAACTTTGGTTGCAAGAGGCGTTCTTATTTTTGACGACATGACATCTCTTAATGTATAGTTTGAGGCTTAGGTTAAGAATTATCCCTCTTGGAAAGGATGGTGTTTCTGATTTAAAATCCTAGGAAAAGGTGACTTTTTTGGCATCTCAACAACTGGGTCCCTTTTCCGTTCTCTATTGTTAGGTGTCCTAATTTTTCTGTTGTACACCCCTCCTGCCAAAATATAGTCATTGATCTTACCATGTAACAAGATGTGTTGTGTACCCAGGCTATTATCTTCTGACCACTCACAAGTATTACTGTACAGGCGCTGTGGGATCACAGTTCATGACGTGCTACAAGGAGGTTCATGTCAGAAGACAATACAGGTCGTTGTGCTTGAAGTGAGCCATGCTCAGACTCTATAGCACACGCACACAACATACACACACACTCAGTGTACAGTGGTGGATGTGGTTTTATAAACCATCTCTGTCTGACTGGTATGCTTTACAGCTAATGTGTCATAAGACAGTAAACCGCTGGAGAAGTAGGATTGCTACAGTCTGTTCCTCAATGGGCATTGATGGTTGACACAGGCTCAGCTTCAGGGTTGGACATCGTCAAAAGGAGTTTTCTTCTGGCCATGAAGACAATGAGGAGTTTATTCAACAGTGGAAAGAAAAGTGAGTAAGGATTAGTATACTCCACACTCAATGATTACTGTCTCGCATTCAATATACAGGTCTGCTGCATGCATCTCTGTAGTTAAATTTTTTTGTGATCGTTAAATACTGTTAGTTGTCAATCAAATTTAAATGTGCTCTTTCCGACACCATGTAGCTGTTTGCCTGTTGGATTTCATTAATTAAGGTGCCGAGTAAATTGTTTTGCCTTGGAGTGATGCCATGCGTAGCATTATAATCAAGTTTCTCAAACTAGGGAATCCTCCTGAGCTGAATTTGTGTGTATGTGTGTGAGTGTGTGTGTGTGTGTGTGTGTGCGCGCGCGTGTGTGCCCGCTGGTCCTTTAATCCTTTAATATTGGATTCACCGTGGTCGTGTGGGTAACGCGGTAAGATCACAAGAGTGACACGTCCTCACTACCATATGTTAGGTCTACTGACTGATTCCTGACCATCCTTCCATATGGTTATTTCTTTTGAGTTTAATTGGTGAGATCAGGCAAATCTTTGCAAGATATCGCCTTGCATAATAAGCACAGGAGGGGGAAACAACACAGCTACAGCACTCATGAACATAGTTCCTCACTTAATTTACCACTTAGGTACTGTGGATATTTTCTGTGACTAGACACGTCTTGTAAACGTCATGTTTAACACCCATGCATACGAAAATCTTCAAAGTAATTAGTGCTTGGCAAACCTTTTAGTTAACTAAATCAGTGTACAGCATTTACAGAATATTTTTGTGTTATGAGCAAAAAATGCCTTAAAATTTATTGTGAGAGGTTCAGTCTGCAGTTTAGCCCTGACATTTAAATGGAATGCAGTTTTATAAGGTACGACTGGATAGAGGTATGTCTTTGAGTCTTCTGAACTGTGTAAGAGGAATGTCTTGCCAAACTATCATCTTCATCCATGTTTTGTTGTCAGTTCCATTGTTTTCCTTTTATCGTGTTTCTAGGGATTGGAGCACTAGAGTCCTATTTTTCAAGTGGTGGGGGGGGTGGGGGGTTGGGGATGCATTCCTAAAGTTACCCCTGAAACTGATTCAGTGTTTGTACTTTGTTGTGTTACCTTGCTGAGTGANGTTTAGACCAAGATGGCTTTTACAATGCTGTCAATCAACTGTCAAAATAGCAACAATGCATATACTTTGTATATGCATTGTATATTTCTTCCTGCTTTGAAAAAAGAGCCCCCACTGTGAGCCTTCAGAGGCTTCCTAGTATTCATTACAATGTGTGAGTCCAAACTTGAAAGGTTCCTATAGACAGTGGGCATCCAAATGATGCATTGGGCATCCTTGCCAGGGCCTCCAGATTAGTGCTAGGAGGTACCCTGCATATAGGCCTGCGCTGCTGTATCTCCTGAACCCCTTGCAGAATCTCAATTACGTTTGGCAGCTGTTATCCTACGAAGCTGACGATAGATGATGATGAGTTTTGGACCGATCCTACTACCGCTGTGCCTCCTAGTGTCAATTTTAATTATTACGTTTCCATCTGTCATCGGAATGCATTTTCACAAAATTTGGCAATTAGGTTTCTATTAACGAGACCACTATGTCTTTCCATTTTTGTGTGGATTTGTTATATTTTGCACCACTTGGTTTCCATTTTTTATTATTTTCTCATTTGTTTTTGTCATCCATCTCTGTCAGCCAAACTACTCAAAAGATCATGAAAATTGACAGATGCGTTCCTGATGAGATCAAGGGCTGACCTTTATGTTTGTAGAGGTCCTGCTACTGTGGTGCTTCTTAGTGATTTTGTTTTTATTTTTTTGCTCCACAGGTATAATTTCGTAACCCTTTGGCAATTTCAATGATACCTATGAGCACTTTGCAGCCTACCGTTAGTGTTGCAGTTGAGCGTACTTTTCCAAACTTTGCGCTGCTCTTGTGATAATACATTTTAAGATTTTGCTGTTAAGATCTGTAAATGCGACTAATGGTAAAGCTATGTTGCTGGTAATTACCTTAGTAACATGCAACACTCTGCATGTGGTCTGTCACTATAATGAACATACCAGTAGAAATATCTGAGGTGATGAAACAATAGAGATGAAAGACACATCTGTGTCTAACTGTCTTTTAGTACTTTTTGAAAGTAATTGACCTTGAGGCAAGGTATTAGAAAGTTGATATGCAAAACACGGAGGTTAAGATGCACCTTTTTTACTGCAAGTTGCAATGACATAATGTTTCAAATTTAACATAATGCTGGGTTGGTACAGCTCATGGCCAGCATTACCTCACAGAGGCTGAAAAGGTGCAATATGTGCCTACTGTGGGGTGTTGATGAAACAACACAGGGCATATCTCCATGTTGACTATTGCATGGTGTTCTATGTCTTTGCTGCTTGTGTTGAACCAGTATATATTCATATATCTTCATATACACAAGACAAACCAGTGTTTTTGGATTAAACCATAATTGACTTGTACGCAGTGGCAGATAGGGATGAGACTTTATTGACAATGAATCGTTGACAACACTTAGCACCATCATGTTCATCCTTTATGTGATTGATAGCAAACTTACTAAGCTGTATGCTTGACTTCTGTTAAATAGTTGTGTGCGTCATTATTTTCCGTCCACTTTCTACTGCAAATTTCTCAATTGTTAGTATCACTGTAATCTGCATGAGCATATGTAGTAAAGTGATATAGAGCATTAGAATCTTCAGTGAAAGCCAGACACACTGCCAACTGAGCCTGTCCAGTGGGCATATGTTACTGTTTCAACCCTAATCAACTGTAAATTTCTGGAGTCAAGTATTTCTATGTTCACTATTCACCAGTAATTTAGGCCCAGTTGTTCACTGGTGTTTTAAGGCTGTCTCCACTGTCAGTAAGCATGGGCTCTCAATAAGTGTTGGCGTCTAAATCCCTTGCTGGACTTTGTTGGGGCTGTGGGCTATATTTGCACAAAATGCCTTACTGGAAAATATCCTTCCACAATTGACCTATTGCCAGGATTTTGAGTGACGGCTTAACTGACCATTCAGAACGCCTCATTATTGATTCATCTTCTTTTCCAAGCCGCCATTTTACCCGACAAACAACACGTTGCCGGGTACAACTTATTGTTTGTTAGTCGACATTGCGCAAGGGGGCGGAGCTTGCGATAGGTCAATTGTTTTAAGGTTTGCTGAGTGTGCTGGAGCCAAGCAACTAACTCTCTTGGTTAAAAGTGACTTTTAGCAATTTTTAGGTTATGTTTTTGTGTGCCACCAGATGTCACTAATGTCTTGTCATCACTAATGGTCTTAGTTCCATGCATGAACGAATTTTTGATGTGTACACATTTTCGAATTTGCAGTTTTAATGTTGGCCAACCACAGTTAACTGAGTCGCTGGTGGTTTGTATGTTCTCTTTGTAAGGAATATTACAAGACTGGTTTTATGAGAGTGAAAGGCCTTATTCAATTTTCATTTTTAGCCACCTAATTGTGTCAAAATATAACATTAAGGTCACTGTCTACCTTTGTTACCAAAGATTTGATTTTTTAAAATAACTTTTGATCTATTAATAGCAGACCCGTAGAAATGTATGTTTTTAAAGTCATTGAGTATCACAGAATTTTATTGTGTGCATTTTTTATAAGAAATTACAATTTTTCACGGAGATGGCCACATTTTTCGCTCGAAACTTGCAAATTCTGTTTCTTTGTTCCATTAGGTACAATATGGTGTCTGGGATTTCCTCTGAAGGCCTCTGTGCCTATGAAATCCGCTGTCAAAAATCAAGATGTCAACATTTTTGAAAAATGGAAGTCTTGATTTTTGACATTCGATTTCTCGGGCTCAAAGGTCTTAAAAGAAAATTTCAGATGTTTTTGTAGTTAATAGAACAAAGGAAAGAAATTGCAAATTTTACGCAAAAAAACGATTTTGTGATCTCCCTGAAAAATTGTGGTTGTTTACAAAAAATACAGTCACTGAACATTGTTTTCATGCACAAAATAAGATTCTCCTATTCCCAAGGATTTTAAAATGGCATGGCTTCAGGATTAGACCTTAATTGACAGACAAGAACTACATGAAAATCCCTAGGCACATAAATTGTCATCTTATTAACATATATCTACATGGCAGCCAATATAGTTTTACATTAATAACACTTGTTTTCTGACTTCTGCAGCAACTTTTGCACAATTAATAAATAAATCAAATAGATGCTGGAATGCCGTGCAGTTTCCCACGGATAAGAATATAAAATAGTAACAATAGTAAAAGTAAACTTCGGTAGACAATTTCTTTAAATCCTTTTAAGTGGCTGTTAAACAGGTGTGTAAAGTTTCCAAAGGTTATTGTTGTGGTTTTGAGTGCTAGTGGGGATGACACACAGGTGTGTATCCTCAAAGTTGCTTTGTTGTTCTACATAGTTAAGTTCAAAATAGTGCTGCACCTCTGACTATTAGTTTCAGACTGTCTTTACCTTGTCTCTATCTATCACGATTTGCTCTCACATGCATTGTGTGTGTAACGCTGACGTTTCCGTTGCGAACAACATTTACATTTGAAGATGAACTAGCATATCCTTATAATAGTTTCGCTTTACACACACAATCAGTCATGATGGGCGGTTATGCTAATTAGACAATGAAAATGTATGTGGAACATTGATCTCTTGCAGTTTTTGATTGCATTTACGGTATGTACACTTGTTGGTGGTCATCTTTTGAGAAATTAAGAAAGCTGTCCTTTTTTATTCAAAATCTTCTTTTCCCGATAACAATTCTTAAGCCTCATTATTACATTAAAGCTGCGCTATCTATTTGTGTTGCCAAAGGGAACATTGAAGTCAACAGTGACATGAGAAAACACTTCAGAGTTAATTGGGGTTGACCATCCCTAAAATAGTGATTTAGTGAATGGCTCCTGTACACATTGCTTGTTATTTGAGTTGGCGCCTTCAAGTTGCTGAACAAGATCGGAAGAACATGGTCGATGAAAATTTTCTGATTGAAACACAAATTTCTGAACAAAAGTAACCTTTCAGGAAAATGTTCTTTGCTTCTGGCGTGGTTTGTACGGCTTGGCTAATGCTAAACAACATTCTTTAAAATTTTGATCATTTGCAAGAATGTGGCAAGCGTCTGAAAAATAGAAATGTGGCAATTATAGCAATTAGTTTTGTCCATAACTGAAGAATTTTTACTGTAATGTTTTTAAACGCCAAAGTGCTTCTTTTAAGAATAAAACATTGACAGCAAAACAAGGCCAAAATGTAGTTTTAATGGATGTAAATATGAAACTTTGCCAAAACTGAAGTTTGGTTAATCTTATGTCCTAAATTCCTAAAAGAATCCTGTATTTAGTAAGGAATACAAAATCTGGAAACTCACATTTCTGGTAACAAGGGGAGATTCTTCACAAAAATTGCCCAGAAGAGAATTTGAGATTCCTGTGTTGTACAATTTCGAAACTCTTCGGTAAAATATGACCAATTTCAGCAAAAATAATTGCCCCCTTTTCATTTTTCAAGGATTTTTGACTGTGTTGTAAATTAACAGTATATTTCATAGTATAGTCTGGTGTAACTATGGCCCAGAATTTCGGGGCCGACAAATCGTTATGGTTTCAGCCATGTTCTGCGTACCTTTAGGTCTAAAAAGTGCTTCTTAAGTATAGACTTTAAGATGTTGCGGATTTTCAGCATTTGCTTCTCTTTAAAAACTAGCTGAAACAAAAACACCTTCAAAGTTACTGAAGATTGGGACAGAAAAAACTGGTAAATGATGAGAATCTGATAGCTGAGAGCACAAAATCTTATCTATAACATGTGTCGTAATTACCATTGTATAATGTAATTTGCATTTTGGTCTTTTTGTGACTGATTGACCAAGGAAAAACGTTCTTGCTTGGCAATGCCTGTGACTAGAGCTGGTTACGGAAATATAATTCTATCGTAGTTTGGAATATTACGAGGCCGATTTATGAAAGTAAAAGACCTAATTTCATTTTTAGTCAGCTAAACAAGGTGAAATACTGCTGCTAAACTATGAAGGGTTATTCACTGTCTCATCTGGAGATTTAGTCACTGTTAACATGTAACTTGAGCAATATCAGTATTTATCAAGAGTCTAGCTTAGAATTTTGTCTATGTCATTACAAAAAAAGCTTTCTCCAGTCAGTGATTCATCAAAAACTGCTGACAATATTGCCCTCAAGAATTGTTCTAAATGCCAGAGAATGACTTAATCAGGTCTGTGTTTTAACATTCTAACACTGGTCTTTAAAATGTGTAGAGTACAGATGCACGAAATTTATCGGATGTAGCAGATTCTACTGTCTGTTGTCACCGCAGTGAATTGCATATTTTTGTTCCGATTTTGTATGAAAATATTTTGCCAAAGTTTGATGAAAGTAATTGCCAAAATTGGATGAAAGTAATTTCCAAAATTGATTTTTTCCACTTTTCATAAGACATTTAACATGTTTATATGAATGTCAGTCTCTGAGAACAGTGTCTGGTAGCAGCTATGGTAGAGAACTTGAGAATGACAAAGGATTTATTTGGTGCTATTTACGTTTTATTAAAAATGAAACAAGATTTCACTTGTCTGTGTTATTGTTGCCCGGTAAGTTGGTGACAATTTCAAGTTGGTTCAAGAAGCACAGAAGTGGGGTTGTGTAATTCTATTGTACAATGCCATCTATTGGTGATGGTTAAAACTAAACTGGCATAAATCTGTTATTTTACAGGATTGGCAAACTAAGAACTGTCAAAATGAGTCACAATAATGCAAAGTTGTGTTTTCTTCATATTATCAATGGTTACGTATTCTTTGTTACTTGTGCAGATTTACCTTTTTCAAATTCAATTAATAATAGAATTTTAAAAGCCCTTAACTCATAATAATATATTTTTCTGAAACTAGACGTGGAGGTCATCTGAATACAATTCTCAACACCCTCATACTTGAGGTCATGGGACCAGACGTTGTTATGGTATAAAACTTTCTTTGAAAGGTAAATTGATCAGGAATAGTCCTTCGACCAGAATTTTTCAAACTTCTGGTATTCTAATATATAATCAGAGTCTTGCGTAAATATCCTCTCTAGCACTTTCCGCTGTAAATAGTCGAAGCTTTTAATTCAAAGAATATGTATCCAATGTTTACTACACGAAGCATACATGTAGTAGTGGTCGAAAGAAAACATAGATTTTATTGTTGCAAAAATTGAGCTTGGAAACTAAAAGAACTATCATTATGAGATCATTTTGTGATGAAATATACCTTGGGTATTATTTGCAGCAACTTTTTGAAGTTTGGGTAGGGTCGACTTGAGCACCGTGACTCCAATCTCGGACTCTGTTGATAACTACACCTGAACTTTTATTCTCATTAAAAATTCCTACTATAGTTTTGTGCTGCCTATCAAAGTATAGATACACTTAAAAACTTCTAAACGATACTTGTAGACTGCTGATTCTCATAGAATGTGATCGCAAAGATGGGAGTAAACCTAAAATAGGACTTTGCATTGTAATATAAATCTAGCCCCACTCTTGATTTCATTGACCCATCGCACATGAACAAACCTGGCATGTTTCTAGTAACTGCTTTGGTTTTAAGTAGAAAAAAACCATTGAAACAACTACCATAGTGTCTAAAGCACTTTCTACAATAAATTCTCCAAAATTGGATGAAATGTGGGTTGCAGTATTTTTGCATTGGCGTGATAACTTTTTTCCGCATTTCCGATTCCGTAATGTATTGCGCAAAAGTTGCGGCAAAGGGACCTTGCGTGATCAGGCCTAAACACATTGTTTACCATGACATAACCACGTTACGACCAGTCACATACAATGGGTGTTGGCCAGTCTAGCTGCTGGTCATCCACCAACTGAAAGGTAAAGAGTTAGTCTTACCTGTGCCAACAATACAAACAGGTGAAACTTTCCAAGCTCCACCTAGGTAGTTAAATGGCTTTATTCATACAAAGTCTCTGCAATCACCCCAGGTCTATAATGACAACTTGAGTTATTGCATCATTTAGATTATGTCTCTTCAGTCTATCTTAGTTCTCATTTGCAGGTAGTTAGTAATCATTTTAAGCCCTGGACTTTTCACTGGGCAGTTTGCACTAAGGTTTCTCGCCTAGAGCGTACTTTGTTTTTGCTTACGTCCAAATTGACCATGTCTTTTGGATTTTTTCAAGCATTTAAAAAAGGTCAGTGATATTTATTATTTGAGAGGTCTGTTTGACCCTTCAGTTTGCATGGTTTGATGTTAGCTATGCAGTTATTACAACTTTCAGCTGTTATTCAGAAATGTCTGGTTTGTTGCTAGTTGTGCAGTGTTCACAACTTTCAGCTGTCGTTCAAAAATGTCTGGTTTGGTGTTAGATTTGCAGTTTTCACAACTTTCAGCTATGTCATTTAAAAATATATTATCATTCAGTCTCTGTATTGCCTGCCAACATGTCAACTCAAGACTTTGTGTTTTTGTAGGCTACTATGTGCACTCTGTCCATTTACCTCACATCATGTGAAGTCAAAAGATGTTGTATTGCACTGACGCAAGTTTAGTTCATTTCACTTGCTTGCTGCCTGTATCTACACAAGACTGTTAACATGTATTTTGCTTCTGCAGAAATTTGGTGGTAGTTACTAGAACTTTAAAAAGGTTTCGAGTACTTCCGACTAGTAATTTCATTTTGACATTTGTAGTTCTTGTACATTGTGTTATTATTGATAGGAATTTTATCAGATAAATGTAAACAGATCGTCACCTTAGACAAGCAAAATAGGCCAAAACAGCAGTAAAAATAAGCGTTTTTTAAAAATCACACTGCTACCTAGTGATAGAATTTGAAACTTTTACTTACAAATGTCTGTGTCGCTTTGATAGACAAGTGACAAATTCAGGTTTAAATCTGTTTCAACTGAACGTGTATGAGAAGGGCTGCAATATCGGGAATAATTTCGGGATCGTGTTCTATGTCATTGGTACAAAAATAATTTCATTGACGCACTCCAATTGCATGACTCGGTCCAATAGGCCCTTTAAAATTGGAAGCAAAAAGGGACAAAAACTAACATGGCCCATAGGTCCTGCAAATTGGCTCATAGACCTTATACCATTTGGGTCTATTCGCCGTTACCCAGGTTTTTCTAAAATGAGCTGTGAATATTGAGCTCAAAATTGTGTTATTATATGTTCATTGAGACGTGCACGAGGACAAAAATTGGCCATCAATCAACAGTTACCTGGTAATTGGACTTTTAATTTAAACTCCTAAATTGCTTATTATTGATCAATTGCAGATTTCTAATATTTCTATACAAAGTTCTATTCAAAATTGAATGTGAAGTTCATTTTTTGTGAAGTTTATTTTTTGTAAAGTTCATGGAGTGTTGGCCCCTTTCAGATTTTAATCTTAAACATTGTCTATGTTAAATCAGACTGAAAACCATGTTAATCTGGTTACACTGACAAGTTAAAGACAATCTTTGGGCTTCATTTTCGTTAAAAATCAGTATGAAAACCAGCTTTATTAAAATATATTCTCTAATGATGTCTAGTCAGCATGGCGTAATACGCTTTGGGGTTTAAAAACCAACAGAGTACATTTCACCCTGTTGGTGACGCCTGAGTCGTCCAAGTGTCCCAGAAGAGGAGTTGTACATTGTGCTGAAAGACGTAAGTCTCGTTATGTCCATTATCCTGCAAGCTGTCTATGTCTCTACTGGATGCACAGAGACACCTAGCAGTAATATGGAGTACTATATTAGACAAGGCACAACCTTTCAAGTGCACTACTGATACAAATATACATCCTTTGAAGTGGTTCAATCCATGCTGTTTTTACGGATGTTGCCTTACAAAGTAATTGTATTAATTCCATTTCATTATTTGGATGTTTTACAGAAATCGTTAGCATGGTGTTGTACAAATAGTTGGAGCAGGGCCACTGAAGTCCCTACTGTCATGTGGCCACATGCCACTCCGTCGCCAGCTATTGATTCCAACATCCGGCTCAGGGACGGATCCAGGATTTTGGGGGGCCAGGGTACATGAATAACCAGAATTTCGCCTCATGGGCGCACCCAACCTAAAATGTAGGGATCTTTGGGATCTCGAATTTTTGGGTTTGTGGACCTTATTACTAAAAAAATCACACACAAACAGGGTTTGTTCAAGGCCTATGCATTGCGCATTCGTACCCCGAGCCCTCCTGGTTGCGCGCATATGCTAGTCAGCAATTTACATCCCAAACTGCCAGAATTGTAGGAATTGTAGGGGGGCCATGGTGGCCCCTTTGGCCCCCCTCCCCCTAAATCTGCCACTGCTGCTGTGTGCAATTTCTTCTCAGCTGTTCCAGAATACCGTCCTTGGCCATGGATGTGATCTGAAAGGAAGTCCCGACTTTATAGAATTGCATTAACGTTCATGGATGTTTTGAATGAAAGTAAAAAAACATTATTTTCAATTTTTGTAACTCAGTAAACTGAATCCAGTGTGGCTGAGGCCTCCACCTGAGAACCACCTGGTAGTGGCCAATGAAGTTATTGTCTACTTAGGCAAACTATTACACTTACCATATTGGTACTCAGCCATCAGTGATCATGACAGAAACCTGTTCAGGTAAAAAGGATAAGATTGCAAAGATGACAGTGTGCAATGTTTGAAATGTTTCCGTTGAGTCATCATTTTACTGAATGAGACTCTTTGATGATACCCACCTTTGAAGAACCACACAGTGCTGATTAGGTTGAGTTGAAATCACAAACTTCATGCTAGAATCAATCAAGATAGCAGCAGTGAATCAGTGAACTCTATTCTGTACATGGTGTTAGTGCGGGAGCAGTAAAGTCTCACCAACTTCAGACAAAAATATTTGTAATTTTTCAGAGGTTACTAACTTTCTAATGAATACCCACTAATTCTGATGACATCATCTATATGGTGGCGATGATATAGAACTTTGAAATCTTAAAGCATATATTGATTATTACCGATGCTTCGTGAAAAAATTAAGAATTCTGCCTTCTGCCGATTTGTGGCGAGATTTTATTATAATTAGGCACCGTAATGTGCCGTATGAAACACAAAATGATGAACCAATATAATGGTTCTCAAAACTGCTCTTGCATCATGGGCATTTGACTGGTCGTGCAGTAGTACAGTAGTCATTGAAAAAGTTGCCGTACAAATTCCTGTCTTTGTCTAAGTTATATTTAAAGCCCATAACTAAATGAGACGTAAAATAATGTTAAGTAGTAGAAAAACGGCTGAAAATTGCTTTTCTTGAAATCTCGGTACTGATTAGAAGAGGTGCAAGTTGCCCTAGAAGAAGTTACCCTACCTCTATATGATGGAATACGGTAAGTTGTCACAAGTGAGGCAAGTTGCACTAATTTAAATAGTGTCTACACAGCCTTCAAACCTAGCGACAACCCCTTCCAGGAGTAACTTGTTCTAGGGTAAGTCTGTGTGTGGACTGGTACTTAAGCTGGATAGTAAGGCAAGCAGGGCATTAACCTAGGCGAACACAATACTGTACATAGTAGTCATGCAGTCTCAGACCAGCTAACAAATACACTGTTTTACAGGTTTCATGACCTGTCAAAGTTGATTGACATTTGGTCATGATTATTATGCAATCAACCCCTGGAGACTCATGCACATTTTAATTTCCATTCCCTTGTAAATTTATTAATAAGATTTCAGACAATATAAGCTGTTAGAATTTGGTTTTTGTCCAGAAAATACATGTTACACAGAGTTGGTCATAAATTAGCAAAAGTAGACTACAATTTTCTCTCATTTATAATGAACTTCTTGATGGCCTCCTCAGCTTGAATTTGTGACACCTGTGGTACTTTATTGGGGTTTGATTTGACCAGTGTGTTGCTTTGGAACAAAGATCACATTCTCAACTTAAGAAAGTTAAACTTATGAAATGGCTGATCTTCATAAAAACTGACAATTTTGTCTTGAAAGAAGAAAATTCTTAAAATGACAGTTCACTGTTGATTGGCTATCAATGTCGAACTCGTAACCGAAGCACTTTGGGGTTTACAAAATGTTACCACGCTCATCCAATCTTGAATTGTTGTTGAATGAACCGGCATGTCAAGTCACAGGTAATGTGTACATGCACGATTTTCGAAATCATAATTTTAGAATTCTCCAACTCTAGCAGACTTTGTAGTGTTTTATTGAGTCATTGAAGGTTTCAATCACGGTGTTTTTGCTGGTTGCGGCAATCAAATTTTATCGAGGAAATGTAATATTGCCAGATAATTTCATACGTTTATATATATCGTTTGTTATTTATCATTGACAAAATGCAAATTTAACTCATACTTGTTTATAATTTATGATCAATATATTTAATTCATTCATAGGTTTCTCTACAATGGTGATATGAGCTCGCTTTGTTCAGGTTGTAAGTTACAACTGATTTGCTGATAAGGTCTTAAGCACTATGTGGAAGACATTCTGAATATAAATATATTTACTACACACGGTGAATTCCATAAAAGTTAATTGAAATATCCGCTATCCCTTCAAAAATGTATCATATTCATTATGCCACATTTTAAATGTCAATTGTCATATAGTGTTTGATTTTACTTTATTTCTGTTTCTGTTGACAAAGGACGTTATTATATCCGAAAATTTCAGTTGATCCATTCTTGTTGTTTTATTTACCTAATTATACTCAATATATATAAAATGCCACTGTGTTATTTTTTCGATGACTTAGACGGCATGGCAGACCTGAGTCCAGAATTTTGGCGGGTATTTTTTCATCATTCATTTTGCATTAATTTTGACATCCGTTGTTGCTATTGGGGATAAATTTAATGCCTCTGTAAATTTAGTAAGTGACCGGTCCCACTGACATTAAGCCGCTCAGTGGAGGAGTAAAAGTTCAGTGGGAAAGCAATTTGAGAATTATTCATGACGCAATGAATACCTGAGTGATTAGTCTGAGCTACATGCGATTTTGTTCATGTGATAATCACAGAGAGGTTAGTTAACCCCCTTTTTTAATCAGATTTTGCTCTTATGAGCATCTGTGGTTACGTTCTTTTAGGCAAAATTTTGCATTTTGCATTTTGGGTGTCAAATCCAATGCTATGATCACTTCATGGATTTTAAAATTAATTTGAAATAAAAATAACAAAATTGCTTGTATTACTTAAAATGTATTTTGATGTGTCAAAAAAAAAGAGCCGGACCGGAGCTCTTATGTCTTACTGCAGCTGTGTCCCATTTACCATGTGGAGGAATAAATTCATGTCGTGAAGTTTGTAAAAATGAATTGTGGGATAGACACCTTTACATTAACTTTATTTCAAATGTTGTTTGTATTCTCAGAAAGGTGTGGCTTTGAAAGGTATGGGCTTGACTAAATCATTGTTTCTTCGCCTGCTTTATTGGATATGCCATATCACTTGTCGTTTACTTTTTTAATAGCGTTTTGGTGTAAAGCTATTTAGGACAGGCCATGTGATCAACAGATGGCATGGTGAAATAAAACATTTAGCAATCATTGGAATGCTTGCCACAGGACATGTTCATGTGTATTATTGAACATTTAAATTAAAAATGAAGAAATTATGGGAGCGTTTCAGATTGTTTGTCTGTAGGCAAATACAGTTGGAAAGTTAAAGCACTGGGTGGGTATAATTACATTTGGTTTAAAATCACTTTGAAGACCAAGATGGAAGATGAATATTTTTATTATGGTATGAGTTTTAGGGTATATTTGATCATAGACTGTTTTAAATTTCTTTAAGTATCGGGGATAATAGCCTTTTTATAATGTCACTATTTTGTATGCACACCTCCATTGCCATGCTTTGTATGTAAAGTTGACCCAGATGCAACAAAGTGAAATTTTGTGCCATCATTTTATGGTTGGATGTTCAAATGACTCCATTGAATAAGACCAATGTCACTAAATGTTTGTGCTTGAAGGAAATTGTATTTTTTTATTGTTGCTTGTCTTAACATAAAAAAGTGAAATTGGGTCAAATAGGAACCACTTTTGTTCTCTCATGGCTCTAAAGAGTTGCAAGTCACATGTTTCGCGTGCAATTTGTTTCGCGTTAAATTAAAAAAGCAACTTCGAGAATCATACAACAGTGATGAGTGATTGGTGAACAACTGTTGAAATTTCCTTATTCTGTGATTCTAACTTCTAAGTCTCTGTGGAGAAGAGAACAAAAAGTGTTCAAAGGTGCAACAGACCTCACCATCTGTCATTGAACAACTTTTTGTTTAGTCCATTTGGCTTTAGAAAATTGGCCTCCTTCCTTACAATGCAAAAGATTTCTAGTCTTCAGAAGAAAGACAGATTGGTTGCTTGCCACAATTCGGTCAGTTTCACCCAAGCAGCCAGTATGAGGATGACTAGAGTTCCAAACAATTGTTGATTTGATATTCAGTGACATTAGTAAGTGACTAATGCGCGTGTAAAAATGTTTTCAACTCTCGAATGTGGTTCACGGTCACTTTCAGATATAGTTTTGAAGAATACTTTTATACAGTCATGCAATGAGTAAGTGACGACTGTGTTCCATTGATTTTTTGACTTTCAGACTGTGTTGGGAATACTTTGTGGAACAAGATGGATTTATGCATTTTTTGATTCAGTTTTTTGTGAGCCTCCATTGTATTCAAACTCATGGAAACCTGCTAGCTGATTGTCATATGGTATCCTAGCGACAGATATCTTTGTATTTGTTTGATGCCCTCATCTATTGAAAATTGTTGCTGTTAGTTGTAGATAATCCTACTACAACTATTACTAATGCTGCTACTATTGCTACTGTTAGTACTAATTAGTAAAATTAACCTTGTTAGTAGTCTACTAATAGGTAAGATCTTGTAATTAATGTACTGTGTGGTAATTTTTGACTGGATAGACATCTGATATCCCATAATGCAACACTCATTTGGAATATCATGGCACCAATACAAAAAGGTTACTGGTACGCATTTTTCACTTTTCACACCTTCATGGCTAATCCATTACGGGCTGTATCACATTTTCCGTCCTACTATGAATGTTTCATCCTAGTTGGGATTGCAGTAGTCATTTTCCACAGCCCCTGGACTTTATGAATGGCTTTTTCTGGTGATGAGGTTTGGTGACTGTGATAACCACTGCCTGTTGGAGGCAACATTCTTTCGCCACCCATTTTAGGCACTGCAGACTATGAAAACTCTTACTCTGTGTCAACTATACTAAACAGGAAACTGGGGCAAGGTGGAAGGGATCATGTCTATTGCGGGTCATCATTTTTACGCAATTTCTACGATTCCAGTTCCGTGTCTTTAACTTTTTTCCTGACAGCCATTTATTATATCTTCGCCAACTCAGCTGAAATGTCGTCTGAAGCAATAATGGCAGAAATACTCTCTTATTTCAATGAAACATTTCGTAAGTTTTTGTTACTTTCAGTTGACAGATCTACTAATAAAGCGTAACATAATTACCTTACTGGAATTGCTGAAAGGTATTATTCCTTTTGGTCAAAACTGCGAATTTATTGTCCTTAAGATGAAAAGTCAATGAAATGTCAGGTGATACTCGTATGCATGAATTTGTGGCGGCCGTCCAAATGGACACTCTGAATCGAACATTTAGACATTCTAGCTAGGACGCCCTGTTCAATTAGTAACTATAAAAGCTTTCTGGTGTCTGTTTAACTCGCTCACAGCAGCTTCTAGAGCTCCTTGGTCTATCCAAAATATAAGGTATGATACATGTTATGCCCATGTCTGCATAGTAACACACCTCTCTATAACACCAATTTGTCATCGCATCATATAAGGCAGCCACATACCATTTGTCGTGGACAAACTGAGGAATTGGGAAGCCCATTTTGTACGCCCAATTTTTTAAATCAAAATTCTCGATGATCCCCTGATTTCCTACACTATTTTTTCCATTTTGTCTTTCTAAGGATGAACCATTCTCTGACTTATGGCAGCCATTGTGTCTAGCATTAATCAATGGTTGACTTCAGTACTATCTTATTTCAAATTAAGCACCAATTGGAGCTAACTAAGTTCAAATTAAATATCCATAACTCATTTTGGTGTCTGTTGAAGTTGTGAAGGCCTTCTTCTGTACAAACTGTCCATCAGTGTGTTGTGCTAGGGTCTTGTGCCAGTCTCTTCTGCCAGGTCTTGTGCCAGTGTCTTGTGTGTTGCCTTTGCCACCACTATGTTGGTGGTTATGATCAGCTAGTGCCCCTGCTGTTTGGATAACTGTTGATGCCTTTGGTGCAATATCAGAGTGAGAAGCGCCTAATCACATCCAGTTGGGTATCATAACAAGATGCAGGCTATTAACAGTCGAAGGGCAGGTAAGCAAGAATCCTACAAAAACTTCAAGTTTTGATAAATTAACTGTTGGCAAATGGTGGCTGCAATGATTTAAAGATTGAATTGAGATTTTCATTTCTGATGACAATTGAGACCGAAAAACTTTTTGCCAGGAACTTAGCGATATTCTGAATAGTTGTCATCGTGACCAAGGAAGAGGGTCATCAAGCTATAAGACCGAGGGGGGTGGGGGTGGGGGTGTGGGTGGTTGGGGGTTTCCTCCCGCTTAACACAATGTTAGCATTTTCCAGTTGTGTTTGAGAACTGCTGGAGTGAGAAAAGTTTCAGAAGTGGACCTGTTCTTGATAAACTGGTGTTATCTGTGCTGATATCTTGTAACCACTTCCAAACAAGGTGATGCAGACCTTTGAGAAACATGGGCTGTCCAAACCATGTGTTTAGGGTTCTAGATGCTGGTCTTTGCAACTCAAAGCTTTCACAAGCCACTTGACTGTCATCATCGCCACTAGCATCATTGTCACCTCCACCACTATCATCATCGCTGTCACCGTCGTTGTTGTGAAGAACATATCATCTTCCTGAGTTAACGCCTGTGTTCGGATTAATGCCCACCCTCTGAAAGTTCCAAATTTTCATTTCTTGTGCCCATGCTCGGCTTAGAGCCCAGCCCAGATTTACGTGGTTGAGTAAAGTGCCTTCAGGCTTTGTGAAAATGATTGTCACTCAATTGTTCGCTCCCACAATATATAGAATTCGTCTGTTGTCTAGTAATCAGGCGGGGAAAGTACTTACACTTGCCTATGGTGTCATTCATCTAGGTGAATAATTAGATGCGAAAAATTGTGAATCACAACTTTATAACTCACTGAAAGTTTTGTGCACAAAGTGGAGGTGGCTCTCTAGTGCTTTCCTACTATTTCGTTTAATGCACGAGTTTCATGGACACGTAGCTCTCAGGTCACTACCTGAATCGACCAATTAGGTTAATACCCACCCTCAGACCCCTGTAAGATGTTGTTTCGCACTCCTATGCTCCTACCTTTAATTTTTTAGTTCTGCAGTTGTATGCACATTAGTCATTAGGCTGGATGAGTAGGGTAATTTATAAATATTAACTTATGGAGTTCACTTTGTTATATGCTAATTGCTGGATCCAATCACCATGTAGGGTTCAGGTTTCTGGAAAGCTTTTTGAGAGTTGGAACATATCAATGTCCATGTGTAAATGAATTCTAATGCGTAGTAATACCGTGCCACTTCACTTGATATCTTTGATTTTTCCCTTATCTTTAAACATTATCCACGGGTTATTTGTTGTTGAAGCCATGAATACATCTCGACTCTTTATAAGCCCACAACAAACTTAACATTTCAAACAAAATAATTATCTGTTGCTGACATGCCATAGTTCACTATGGAAAACCTAGTCACCTGTGGGACTGGTCATCGTTTGTATTGTGGATGGTTGCGGGCTTGTAAATCTCTATTGACGTCAATGAAAACTTGGAGACTAGTATAAAACTGTTGCAAGTTGTTGCCAGGAGCAAAAATAAGATCACGTCCGTCTTTTCATCGTTCATGGAGAGTATCGTACAAGCCATCCATTCACGATTATTAGCTATGAAAACTAGCATCTTGTTTATGACATTTAGTTGTTCACATGCTTTAAAAGTTTTCAAAATGCAGTGGCCATTGGCATAACCTAACACTTATGGCGAGTGGTCTCTTAAGTATCAACCACAGTAGATTAGTAAGCTGTAAAGAGCACCGGGCCAATACAAGAAAACTGAGTCACTGTTTGACTTGTGAAAGTTAGTCAATGATTAAGAACCCATTATGACCTGGATTACATGAAAGAACCAAACCAAGCTAGATGGGATGCTGAGATCCCAAACCTATTTTCAAGAATACCCAAAATGATGTTGTGATGGACTGTATCAAAGACGGCCAAGAGATCAATAGGTGCAATTATGTTTAACTTTTGAAAATTGATCTCTGCAAGTATGTCGTCTATTTAACAGTGTCCTTTCAATACCATAACCAGGACGATAGCAGGCCAACTGATAGTCTGGAAACAAACGATGTTCATTAATATGCGATGTAAATTGTGACAGAGCAATTCTTTCACACAATATGATAATGAATGTGAATGGAATGTTTGATACTGGTCGATATTTTTTTTGGCAGCAGGATCTAGACCATCATTACTCATCAGTGATATTAACATAACTCTTTAGGTAGCAACGCAAATGCTAAATTTTCGTTGTCAACAAATAATAGACTAGTCTGGTAATAGCTTCACCAAAACATTGAAGGGTAATAATCATCGACAGGGGTCATCTTTTGTTGCATTTGCGCAACAGTGTACATACAGGTGATCACATTCTTTTGGATGTTCACCTGTTAATCCGAACATATGCAGACTGTTTTCATGTGACTGATTTCCATTTTGATTCATTTGGTGATAATGAAGTAGTTTTACTAGCGCAGCATCCCCTTGTGGAAGTTATTTTGTTTTGGTTTGATCATACCAAAATACTGCAGCTTACCAGAAGGACATTTTGATACTTAATAGCTAAAGAGGTGTTTTGAAACTGCAATGTTGTTTACCCTGTACTGTTGCATCCCCTAATGGTATTTTTATGTGGGTCCCTTCGAAATATTCTCATGTTGTATAGTATCAAATCGAAACAGAAATATCTTGCTAGTGGACAACTCGATAACGTAGGTGTACCTTGGAGTCTTGCTTAATTGATACAGACCTCATTAGAAAGACTGATCCGCCAGCCTTGCACTAATTGCAGAAGAACATGTTCTCTTACAGTGGATATTTATAGTGTTGTGTATTACATAATACTTAACACAGGGATGGCTAATTTGGCATGTGCCAGTTGTATCTTGGCAGTAATTACTGAAGCCTGTCATATAAGTAGCCATCCAGCATGTATATTGTTTCTGTCTGTGTAAATTAGGCATTTGGGGATTTGCACATTCTACAGCATGATCAACACATGGCGAGAATTCTAGTCTGCCTGTTGGTTGAGCAAATAAGTCTGTTCCAGGGTGTTGGATGCTGTGTTCCCGCCTGTAGGATGCTGTGTCCAGGTTTGGAGCCTTAGTTATGTAAAGGATGGATGTGCTGTCTGAGGCTATTATAGAGATCAGAGTTAGCCGATTTGGGGATTATTTTATTTTGCTGGAGTTGGATGGCTCATAGTTATGTAAATTTGTTGGCGAGTTCGTTAGATGTGCTTGGTCGATTTGATTACATCGTTGATTTGTAAGGATTATGTCCATAACTTGCGTGGTTGATGCCAATTTCTGCTATCGAGTTGTCGATATCAAACAAAGGTTGTTCGACCAATCAGACGATTCAGTTTACGCATACTATTCACGAGCAAGAGATTGATGAACTTTTTGTCTATTTGTGTTTCATGGTAGCCTTACCACACCTTGTCACCATCAAGTATACTACAATAAGACTGAATCTATATATTTACCAGCTCATAATTGATACTGTAGTCTAATGGATATTCCTCTTGTGTTGAGTAATTGAAGCCTAAGTGTGGAGATATTTAATTCCAGGAAGTATTTCTGTGCTCTAATTACTGCACTCTTTGGGATGGTCTATTGTTTGTAACTTGTGGCTTCCTACATCACCGTGGTTGCTCGGATCAATACACTGCAGGGACCAATAGTTCATAACTCTGTGCCTAGCTACTATTTAGTATTGGTTTGGGTTTGGGACAGCTGACAAAGAGGGAGTTTGAATCACTTAGTTGCCTGGATATTTTGTGTAAGGCATTATGCACCTTAGCATACACATGGTAAGGCTACTTAGAGCCAATTACAGGCGTATGTAATAATGTGGTCGACATTGAGTTGATGTACTGAAGGCAAAGTGTTTTCGTATTCTCTTGAGGATTAGACCAGAGGCTGGCATTACCACTTTTTCATAGCCTGAGACAGTTCCTGGCTGATTTTGTGTTTTGTGGATTCACGTGGATTTGTGAGTGGGCTGCCTTTTAAACGTGTACAGCGAGAGATTGGACAGTGACGCCATAGAAGGACGCAGGTGGTCAATTTTCCCCCTGTGCATGAACAGAAGTAGTGTCAAATATTCAACACAGTACTCAGGTGTGAATCATGTGAAGTTGGAATGAGGCATAATGCCTGGCTGAGGTCTTGCAGAGGAGGGATCTCTTAGTTAATGTTCTATGATGACTTGTTTGTGCCACAAGAGGACAGTAATATTCTAAAGACTTGGAACCCACTCAAGTGACTGCTGGATGATAGTTATGCTGTGTTAAAGACTGTTTCTGACCAATTCAAGTATGTTTTCGGGAGCAGGAAATGTTAGCAGTGCCAGTGGCGGTGGTAGCGGTTCGAAAAAATCGGAGAAATCAAACCGGGCCAAGGCCAACTTGAGCGTGGGTCAAAAATTGGCGGCGTTATTCAAGAAAGGTGGAGAAACAAGTAGGTCTTGGTTTTTATTCTGATAATGTATCAAAACATTAACTAGAGTCGGCAACAACATTATCGTCTTTTTCCTCATGGAATAATGTTTACAGCTAGCTGGCTGTTTTGTACTCATCACAATATTTTCTGTAAATTTCAATCACATATTCTTGACAGACAAAAGTAAATTGTTGTAGGACTTGATTTAATTTAAACGGGTAAAACATTTTAAAGATAACCTAGGTGATGCATATCCTAGATGATGCATTGAAATACTAATCTATATTTTATCGTTGAACCTAAATTTTGGTTAAATGAATATGTTGGACAGGTTGTGACATGATATCTCATTGTTGTCCTGTTGTGCTTGTATGATGACTCAAAACATGTTGGTAAAACTTATCAACTAAAATTATTGTCATATTATTTTAGAATGACACCGGCACGATTTTCAGTTCCACTCACAATAATACCTAAATAAGATTGAAAGCAGCAATAACTCCATCTATGCAAGTTAACAACTTTACAGACCATTTATACATGCATTGCAAAACAAATTATTATCTCTTTCAAACATTCCTGTTTTCTTTTAAGAATTTATGTAAGATCTTTATGCCCAATCATCTTGGGTTTTGAATGAGATGTTTATTTAAAGGAATATTTTCCGACTTTTATCATCAGTCTAGTTCATAATGCTTTCCCGCAGCCAAGCTTCCCGTTAAATTTGTGGGTTATGGTGAGATTTGCTCGAAGTGTGACTCCATTAGACACTTTTTTCCTCACTCGGTACAAAATAGTTGCTGATGTTTCACAGAAATGCAATCAGTAAAGTTGTATCTAGCCTTGATTAATGTATACACGAATTGAATGAAGACTTCACTTGTGAGTTATAATTTTGTTCTTTGCATCAAGTACTAAAATCGGCTTGCGCGTATTCTAAAGGGGGCTTAATTGTTCCTTTCAGTATTTAATGTGATCGATGAATTATAGATAATTTGCTTTGCCTTCTGCAGACATTTAATCCACACGTGTTCGATTTAGGTGTTAAAATTTGTATGTAACGCATCACGGTTTGGATTTTAACATTGCGGCATTTTAAGGTTCAGTTGTTTGTAGCTACTGTCCATTTTCTGATGCAGTTAGGCATATTGAAATGACCTATCTTCAGCGCCACCCGCAGTGGTGTATATATAGATTTGAAGCAGTGGCATTTTATGGCAATTATGGAATTTTTTAATGAACATGTCTTGCAAAATTACTTCTGCTGTGTTGTGGGGTGTTCAGATGACTTGTGCTAGAAAGCCAACGTCTCTTGTCGTCCATTTCATATGTTGCATCTCAACCCCTCATATTCTCGTTCTCTCAAACATTGTATGGTTAATTAGGGATAGAGAATTTTCTTCAATACACACTGGTCAGGACTTAAGAATTTTATTGGTTACTGGTCCTCCTGGACAAACCACTAGACAAAAAAATCACTTTATGGATATATGTCGCTTACGTGCTTGTCTGGTGCTTAGCTCCCTCTAGTGGTTGTGAATGATACTGATAGTGGCAAACATAGACTTTGAGTTACTACTCAGTTAATTATTCTATGTTCTATTCAGTAATGAACTAACGATGAAATATACTGGCCTTTCAAACTCATTTCAATATTTTAGAGTAAAGGAGTTTTGCATCATAAAGGTCGACCTCATTTTCGTCTTACTGTCGACTGTCAATGTCGATGGATGGTATATCAACGGTATATCATTTGTTCTTGAAGAGGATACCAATCTTGAATAATGTGCCTGATCACTCACGTGTGGAGCAAGTGGTAAAACTTTCCAGCCTGGATGAGTATTTACGCCACCGCTGTCACGGGTGTGGTTGAAGTCATTTCCAACATTGGCCTCAAAATGGTTGAATGTCGACAAACACGAAGCTGACTCAAAATACGACCAGAAGTTTCCATAACTGGTGCTGTATAAAACGTGGTCCAGTAGTACCGAATCATGATGTCCTTTTCTCGATCTCTTGACAGCTTTTCTCGCGAAATCTCGATTACAATTTTGGTATACAATTCGGAGTGTGTCATACTATCGTGTAGCTAACCATGTGGTACAGATTTAGCGAATGATACTCGTTGTTATTAATATGGTACAGATAGTGTCATTAATAGGAATTAAGAGGAATTCCTTGAATGTTACGTTTCTATTGGTCGAATTAATGGGGTTTCCCAACCTAACGGTTGTCTGCGTCACGCAATCAGTAACATACCGTGAATAATACGCTTACACGAAAGTCACGCATTTCTAAAGATATGCGTGACTTTTCACCGCTTGTCCTTCTGAGTGGCTTTTACCAGGATATCATAGAGAGCGCGGCGCCAGAGTCGGACTCAGTTGCGATGCAAGACCCAATTAAGTGTAATTGCCCAAACATAAACTGAAGTAAACACCTCTGCCTGTACATACTGGCGAATTTTCAAAATGCATTAACCAACAGTTTTCGTTAAAAACAAATACCACAGCTATATTTAGATGGAAAAAACAACCTAATTTGGTTTTCGATTTTTAAATATCGATAAACTACAAACACTGGGTACGATTGAAGATAAATGACTGTGCATATTGATATACTCGGTGATTTACAAACGCTGATCAGAGTTAACAATATCACATGGATTATTCTTTTAATATACAACTAAGCTACATTGAAACATGTATGAACAACACACAGTGACTAAATTAGATGTCAATAATTTTTAAAACATCGCTTATGGCCCAGTGCATGCCGAACTACTTTACTCTAGGAGTAGTATACTAACAGGAAAACTGCTATTCGCGGAAATGTGCCAATTTTGATTGTTAGCTTGTAGTTGTAACGGAACACCTGTGAAGACAACTAAGATGGCTAGCTCTGTGTAGTCAATGAGAGAGTGCAAGCAGTGGATGAGGTTGGTCGGTGGGCAAAAGCTGCGATTTCATTTTGTATGACTGAGGAAAAGCTAGAAAAGTTAGTTGCTGCAGCCAAAATTGTCCAGAGGTTCCAAATCTTCTGTTTAGGTATCACCATATTTGCACATTTGTTTATTCTTTATTATTTGAGTTCTAATAAAGATTGAACTTGAACTGATGGCACGTGGAGTTTCGTTTGCTGGGACATGTTTGGTGTAGCTGTAATCTGGAAAATTCAGGGATGGGTTCTCAATGAACTTCTAAGATGTTTTGATTCTTTGGTTAAACACAAAATAAAAAGATAGCAACCCTAAGGTAAGAAAAAAGCAAGTGGACAGGAAGTAAAGTATTGAAAACAGATATGAAACATATTTAAAACCAATGTTCCTTTGAGAAGTGGCCCGGCAAAGCAATATGTATTCTATTCCAGCCTCCATCAGCCAAGCCTTCAGAAGATCAATGATATTAACTTGTATTGACAACTGGAATTCCTTGCCATTCAAAATAAAAGCACTTCAATCCTCACTCTCAAAAATAACTTTAAAATGTATACCACTACTCCAGACTTGCCAGTCCCATTGACATCATTTCAACTTCCCCGCAGCCATGAAATAACCCTATACAGATCAAGATGTGGTCTATTCCTAAACAATGAGAAATTTAGACATAATTTTAATAATATTTCGCCTCTGTGTTCCTGTGGACATACTCAGACATATCCTCATGTTTTCTTTGCTTGTGAGGTATGCAAGGAGGAGAGGGTACAGCTCTTCCAGGCATTCGAACAATACCCCAATGTTTATAAAAAATATTCTGAAATTCCGCAATTGTACAACAAAATTAATTTCTTTCTGTATGGATGTCAAGAACTTAACTCAAACGAAAATAAGGTTTTATTTGAAATAGTATCAGAATTTCGTTATAACATTAAATCTCTTTGTGTGAGTGGATAGAATTTTATACATCTGTATGAAAATGAATTATTTTCATTCGTTGTCATATATCATTGTATTCTTAACATCAGTTTTTATTTATGTATTCGCATATAATCATTGTATATAGACTTCTTTGTATTTTTTTACCCAGATCTAATGCCTCTTGGCGCTTTCTGGGTTATGTATATTCATTGTATTCTGAAGATTTCGTAATAAACATTAAAAAAGAAAAAAAAGAAGTGGCCCTTTGTCAAGATCAATGCAAATTAACTTTTTAGTCTTTTTGTAATATTTACAATGTACCAACTTAAAACTCAGCTCTCCATATTGCAGACTTTAGCTCTGTGCAAATGCCAGAGAAAAACAATTTGAGTGTAATAACGACCTCCATTGTTTAGAAAGTAGTGCTAGTGATTACCTTTCCACTTCATTAGCTCAGATCTACATCAATACAAAGGGCGTGATGAATAGATGTGGTAAAAGTTGTCTGGGGCTTAGGGACTCGGAGCAGTAACCAGTGTAAGCCAGAAATTCTCCACATGAATAAAGTTAATGAACTGCACATAACAGGGCTTGGAATTTTCCGCGGAAACACGGATTTCCGCTTTTTTCAAATGTTCTGTCCACGTAGTTCATTATATTTCCGCGTAAAAAAATGGGATTTGATTTAAAATTTCCGCGGCAAATTTCTTTCTTGCCGCGACGTTGCTGACGACTTTCACTTCGAAAAGCGGAAGTTGCTCTTTATGTTTCGGAGGAACGTAAATTGTTATCATTGCCTGGGATAGCGTGGTTTTCTTCAATAGCGTCTCGTGAGATTGTAAATCGTGGTGAGAAATACTACGACTCTGCAGCCAAAAATGTGTGGAGGTGGGAGTGGACGGACGAGCTAAAATGACACAGACGCATGCTTCTGGAGGTGGTACCTTTTTTTAAGGTCCGCATCAACAAAAATTCAAGGCCCCCATTTTCAAGGCTGGGTGCGTGCATGTTTTGGGCTGTAAAAATTTCCGATTTTTTGTCATGGAACATTCCAAGCCCTGACATAAGCAGGAAATCTGTAAGCATTTCGTTCCTAATATGACATGTATTTTTGCGATAAAAATTAAATGTTGGTCTTCCAAGGATGACATTGTCACTATCCCTAGATTTCTAGCAGGTAGATATGGTCTAATTAGCTGAATTTTTGTACTAGACACAAACAAAAATCTAATTGTCTGTGACCTCAAACCAGTGGATTTCTCTGCCCCTGTTAATGTTCATTGTTCCACAAAGAATGGCTCTTTCATTCTCTCAGAGGTCTTTATGGTCCATGATCACTATTCATCAAATACTGGATCTACATGACTCATATCCAAGTATATACATAATGGCACTAAATTACTTTGTGAAGAATTATTGTGGTAAATCTCAAGTTCTTTCTATCAAAAGTTGTCAATGGAGATGACTTCTCTACATTTTTTGCTTTTGAAAAGTCATTTCTTGCTGTTAATTTTTTAGAATATTCGTCTTGTTAAGACACACTGCAGAATGCTTTTAACTAAAGAATATCTCGTCGTTATTTTAAAAACCATTGTTCTGTTCTTGAACTTGAATTTCGGGAGTGATGAGTGGGCGAATTGCGCCATTCCAACATTTGATGTTACCCAGGATCACAAAATGCTTGGTTTTGCTGTTTTGTATGGCATGTAACCATGTCTATCAAGGTTAGATTAGCCCTGTTCATAGTTCTACTAAGATATTAGTAGGATTTAAGATACACCCTTGCCATTGTGTTGCAGTCGACTGACTTTATAAAGTTAAGTTACTTTGTCTAATATAATGAAAAGAAAAATATTATTGGAAACTAAAATTTGCTTTGAGATTTTTACCTAGACACTTGTCTTTTTTAAGGAAGTGTCAGTAATGTTGAGGTCTGTTGTGCGTTTGTTTTGACCAGTTATACATTTATATATTTATACCGTAATCGTTCGGGTTAACGCCCTGGGCGGTTAAATTGGCAAATCCAAAAAATGGGGGGAGGGCGGTTAACCGAGCAGTGGGCGGTTAAATCAAAAATCCACCTAAAGTAGGGGATGGGCGGTTAACCGAACATGGGCGCTTATTATGACAGACAACAGCCCTGGGCGGTTAATCTTACCTGGCGATCTAAATTCCGACACGACAATCATACTCGGAACGCGTAGCCCTTTTCAAAGAGCTTTATCGTCACGTCGCCAAATGACTGTGAAAACGTCATAACAGCGGATGATCCCAACAAAAGTTCTCTTGTCCTCAGATTAGTCATTCACTATTAAATTAACAAAATTGCTGAGTAATAGCCCCGTGCCGTCCTGCGGTGCGCAGACTCCACTAGAATTAAAACTGTTTCAAGATGTGACCCTGCTTAAGTGCGCGCGTACAAGCTTCACGTGTTGCAGAGGTAAGACATCAAATTTATGGTTACAGTCTCGTACTATATAGCTGTCAAGTTCTGAGTCAGAGAGCAGTTTTAAAATTGGTTGTAATAAAAGTTTGAAAAACTTAACTCTGCTGTTTTTTGTGTTTGGGATGTTATAGTCGACACTCCGTGACTCAATGACATTTTCAGCGTATGGTTCTGCAGCTAGCTGTCTTATCTCGACAGCCCGGCATTGCTCTCTTGCCGTTGCGCCAAACATGCTATGCAAAGAAGTAAGACAAGGATCGGGGGTGGTCGAGCCAGTCGTCGATCAAGAATAAAATTTCAAGCAACTGCATAAATATGTTACAAAATGTCAGAAAACAGCAATGTTTCAATTCATTTTTCTAAACGATCACCTTACCAAACTTCGTGGTGGAAAAACATTTATTTTTCATGCAAGATGTCCAGATTATCCTATTTATATCACTTGTAATATCGCACTGCGGCACTGTTCGGTCGCGCTGTTATCGCGCAATGTCTCAGTCGGCTGACAATTGTGTCTTGAAAATGCCGTCAAGTAATATAACGGCCTCTTTCAATATGCATCTCGGTTTTTTTATGGCCAAAGATAGTGGCGGTATTCAGCACGCACGTAGGGCCTACGTGTGAGTCACCTGTCAATCACATGTTGGTGTCAAGGTAACATGCACTCCAAAGTGTGGGAACTCGCGCACGTGCACCACTACAAATCAGTCACACATAGCGACAGTCCGACGAAGTAACAAAAACGGGCGTGACTATGTACTTTTAAGCTGTTGTTACGAAAGACCCAGTTCTTTACGATATTCCTCTGTTGCCAATGTTCCCCAAAACTGCGATGTCAAGTCTATTCCCATATTTCCCGGCTCGATGCTCCCTAAGCCCATCCCTGTAAATAGCTGCGTGAATCTCCTACCCACTATCGTCAAGCAGTCTACGTCGTAGATATTTCAGACTCGAATGGTAAGAATTTTTGTTTAGGCTGAAAATGGCCAATGTATAAACAAAATTATTCTGGATGGCTAAAAAGGGGATGTGGAAACGATAATTCACACAGTCACGCGTACGTGGGGGCTGACGCAAGAAATAGTAAACAACAGCCAGCGACATTAATTAAATCTGCTAACCAGTTTGACAGAGATGCAATAAGCAAAAAACAAAATTTGACTAGCCGTTTTTTATTACTTCAAGATCATACACAAACATACATTATTGCCAATGTTTGAATTCAGAAATCGACAGGCAGCAACGAAATCAGTAACCCAGTAAGGCACTTGTACTGTCCCTTCGGTCGCCCCACATCCTTTATAACCCGGCAGTTATATTCATCAAAATATTGAGAATTTGACATGTTTCCGTGAGTTGTGAGATTTGTTCAAAATACGAGAGCTTCCCACCTTAATAGAATTTGGAAGGTTGGCAAAACCATTGTCACATTTCTCTGGCCTGATTTTTTGGAATATATGTTTTATCTAGTGCACTGCAGACGGAAACTCAGCGCGGCAGACAAAGTCGCTGAAAACGGAGGTTTTGACGCCGGCGGCGTTCTTAAACTTTGCAAACAAGGGAAGAAAATAAAGTGACAAAAAGGTTCAAGTATTATATTTTGAATTGAGTTCATGACCCAAGACAGTAACTCGTTACCTGTATTGTAATTCAGATTGCTAAACCACCGTCTTGGGGTCCCGGCGTCGTTGCACTCATTGTGATCATCGATCTTTTTCTAAAAGTCGGGGAATCGCGCGTTTCCTTAGCACAAGGCGCTAAATCTTCATTCTTTAAAAGTCGGGGATGGGCGCTTAACCGAGAGGAGGGCGCTTAACTGGAAATCTTCAAAAATCGCAGGGAGGCGCTTAACCGAGCAATGGGCGGTTAAATCGAAAATCCACTTAAAGTCGGGGATGGGCGGTTAACTGAACACGGGCGTTAACCCGAACGATTACGGTATAATGCTGTCTCTAATTCTGACTATTTCTAACTCAGAGTGGCAATGCGTTCATAAAAAGAACTGCGGTCTGTGAAAAAATGTTTATCAGTAAAACATAATTACAATGCATGAGAAAAGAATCTTGGCTCATGAGAAAAGCTTGTGTGATAAAAAGGATGAGAGGAAAGGATACTAGCTACCTCTGGTGCTATTTGTTCATTTCGATGCAAGCAATGTGTTACTGCAACTGCAGCTCTCTCTGAGGTTTCTTTCAAGCATGCAACAAATAAGGCCAAGCAAAATGTAGTCTTGTTGCATAAACACACAGCTACCCAATTAGACCAAGAAAACACATAATGCTTACATGATCCTTCTTTGTACTCGCAATATTGTATTTGATGTCTGCTGGTTACTTTAATTGTTCCAGGCTCACTGATCAATAGCCTTCCAGTGATTGGCTATTGACCTTTTGTGCCTGGAGTTCCTTTTGTGATCAAGATGTTTTGTTTAATTATCTAGATTATGTTCTGCTTTTAATGTTAATCAATGATTTATGTCCAAATTGTTTTGGCATTTTCTGTATTCAACTTGATGTCTTCCAGACGCATTTGCCCTCTGGTAGATAGAAATGAAACTAGTTGTGCTCAAAATAAGGACTCATGAAGGCTGTTGCTAGAAATTTGAAATAAGGTGTAAGCTCGTTTTTACAAAATGTGGCATAGAAGTTTGAATACAAGTATTCAAGTTGCTAACATGTTTGGTTAGTAATTTTTTTCCAAAATGAAGAATTTTGATGGCAATTGGTTAATAATATACATAATTATGTACAATTAACATATTAGTTCTAATATGTACAAATAATAATACAATACTTCACATCTGAATTAACGTTTCACATTCTCATGACATGAAATAATAATATTTAAGCACATTAACCTATCTGTTCATGAATCAGTCAATATGACACGTTTTAGTGTAAATAATTTCTTTAAAATTTGTTGTACTTGTTACGTGTGTTGTCTTGTATGCTCAAGATGTTGACTGTAAACATGATGTATGGCCAATATTAATATTAAATTTATAGCAGGTTGCTCTTCTGCTTGTCCATATATTTTTCATCTATCATCACAATCTCCTTATCTACCATCACTGCTCCAAAATGAGCCTGTAAACGGGCATTTAGCTTGGAAATGTAACAATTATTCTTGGCTTTCACTTGGGGGATTGAGGGATTCCAATCTTCCAGGTAAGAATGTCTTCCAATGGCACAGTGAATGAGACAAAATTGTAATCATGGGGAGTTTTATACCTCCCGAAAAAAGGGATGTTATTTGTATGTCTTTTGTTCCACCTAACTCTAATTTCCACTTTTCTCTAGATACTGGACGTATTTTGACTAGCATTGAACCTGTCATAAAAGTAGAATCTACTGTTTTTTACTTAAGTTCAGAATTTTCGTATTCAGTGGACAATTTAGCAATAATATGTCACCGTTGATCTTAGGCATCCACCTAAATTAGAATTTAATAGCTCTCTCAATCCCCATGAATGTTGTCATCAGAGGGTGAAATGAAAATTTGTTGCAAAATGACTTCTGATCAATAAAGTTGTCATCAATGTCTACTTAAGCTATAGACATACCTGGACATACCTGAACATACCTGACACTTGTCATGCCGATTCTTTAGTTCAGGTTTATCAACTTTGATTTATGAAAAGTCAGGAATATCTGGCATAAAACTAATGTGATGAAAGTGTTTCTCAACCAGTTTTTTTCGTTATCTTAAAAGTTTCCATTGCTATTTCGTTTGTCCTTAAGTGCATGCTCAAATTTGTTTAAACTGTGTGCACCTCTTGGTACCACAACTGTACGCACTTCTTGGTGCCACAACTGTGCGTACCTCTTTGTGCCACAACTGTGCGTACCTCTTGGTGCCACAATTGTGCGCACCTCTTGGTGCCACAGCTGTGCGCACCTCTTGGTGCCACAACTGTGCCTACCTCTTGGTGCCACAACTGTGCGCACCTCTTGGTACCACAACTGTGCCCACCTCTTGGTACCAGAACTGTACGCACCTCTTGGTGCCACAACTGTACACACCTCTTGGTGCCACAACTGTGCCCACCTCTTGGTGCCACAGCTGTGCGCACCTCTTGGTGCCACAACTGTGCGCAACTCTTGGTACCACAATTCAAAATATTCAAATCTGCAAATGTCTTATTGTTGAAAAATCTATTTCAATGAAACAATTAGTGGGGGGTGGGGGTTGTGGAACTGATGTATTACCAGAATGAACTGGGGTGAACTGGAGTAAGGTTTTTTAATTTTACAAAAATATTACAAACACACACAATTGTAAATATCTAATTTTCGATAGTAGCTTTATCTCGATGCAAACAAAAGAACAGTTTCCAAACAAAAGAGCAGTTGCATTTTGATATTACTTTGATAATTTATGTAAAATAGTGAAAGTTTTTTTGTGTCTTAAACTCGAATATCTGGTTCCTTTACATTTCCACTCATTTATATAATTTTTTTATGTTTATTTAACATAATACTGAATTCCATATCAAAACGCAATTTAATACCGATGTGCATTTTGGTTAGTACTTAAGCGAGTTTTGCATGGACTCAAAAATTGGGTTTGTACAATAATCCAGTTCAAAACTCTATTTTTCGGCTCCTTGTAGATGCCAAATATTATGTATTCATATAAATATTATGTATTCATACAGATATGTATTCATACAAATATTATGTAGTTCATACAAATAGTATGTATTCATACAAATATGTATTCCTACAAATATGTATTCATACAAATATTATGTAATTCATACAAATAGTATGTATTCATACAAATATTATGTATTCATACAAAATTATTAGAATTAGTATGTTTATGTCATTTTTTAATTTTGATAAACTTTTTACCTCGAGTTTCTTTCAAAATGTTTCTAAGTTATGAGTTCGCTTTGTTGTAGTCGTCGTTTTCAAGTCTTGAAGTGGCAGTAAATCTATAAATGTTGAAATAGACCTTATTCCAGATTAACACCATCAGAGTAACTAATGTACTGTGATGTCATCTCATCGTTTGGTTACTGTCCTCGCTGTTTCCCTGCGTGTCACTAGGTGGCAGAGAACACGCAGGAAACCAGCGAGGGTTACTGTCTTGATTTCTGTATTCACTATTTTGTTTTGCTCCTATAAATATGTTCTTGAAATCACTAACACAGCTCCAGCACACAGTTGGCTTTTTGCAATGCTTTTTGGCACTAGTTATGTGTCCAATAGGGGTCAGTACATGCAAGTGAAGTAACATTTGACTGTTATAAGCAATATTGCTGTAAAATGGGGAACCCCTGCAAATGACTACTGCCTATTGATCTCTGTCTCAAAGAAGTATGTATGGCTAAAATGTGAATTTCAGTATTGAATTGGTGAGAGACGTTAGCTGATTCATTCATTGATAAATTTCATGTAGTTTCACGATCTTCCATAAATTTTTTGTTGTCTTGTGATTGTTATTTATTATAATCCTGCTGGTTGTAACAATAAAAAATTCAGAAATTTTATTTTAAACTTTAAAGTAATTAAAATGTATGTAATCAAGTTTGTCAATTTGATTCCCTCTTTTTAATGATTTTTCCCAGTTCTGAAGGGAGGGTTAGGATTACTTCACCCAAAGTTGTGTTATGAATGCCTTGAATTTGGTTTGAATACACCTCTCGAAATTCCTTGAAAACTCCTCGAGTTTTTTATGATTTTGATGTAAAAATCAAATACAATTTTTTTAGAAAACTAATGTTTTGTTATGCCTTGAAGTGAACATTTATCAAAGGAAATTCAGCTATGTTAGTGATGGTGCTGTTTTACTTTGAACGTGTCTTTTGTCACACGACACAAGTCTTTTGTCATACGGCACAATTAATGCCAGTGGTACAAAGCTAAAAATCAAACTCTACTTACTTGCTACCGTCACAAATACTTTTACTGGATTAATTAATATAATTTTGTTTGTACTGACTTCTCAGTAAGGTTCTACGTAACCTTGAAGTGGTTATAAAACTGATTTTTTTCTGGGCTGTCAAAAGACCAACTTTACATTTAAACCACTTTCCGCTATAAAAATGTTCTTTACTCAGAAAAAGGGTTTTGGGGCTGTGTAAGAACTGGGTGTTTCCTTTGTAAAGTGTGTGACTTACCGCTCTTTGTGTAAAGTAACACCATGACAAGCTATTTTATAGTGACCCATATCAAGTAATTATAATGAACTGTCACGCCTCCCCAAGACTGTAAGAACCTTGACTAAGGCAAACATTCTCCAGTTGGGGACATTCTCTGAAATTTGGGACTCAGAAATTCAAGTCACAATTGAATTTTCTTGATTCTGAAGATTGGGACGTCACTGGACAATTTTTGCCGTTCATTATATTTCTCAAATATTGAACACTGCATTTTGAATTAACAAATTCTGAAATAAAACTCTCAATGGTAGTTGCCAATACAAAATTCTTTCTCGTTATTCTTGAATTTGGGTCAGCCTATAAATTCTTATTTCTGAAATTTGGTACAAGCTCCAATTTTGAACAAAATAATCAGTTTTTTATTGCCCTAAACTGAAGAATTTTTACCGTAGATGTCAGGCTATAAATGTCTTAAATGGAAAGCGTATTTTTGCTACATTAAAAACTTATGTGTTCTGCATGACATAGGTGTAGCGCGGTTTGCCTAGTGCCGTGCTATGGCACATAATTTATTGATGAGACATGGTGAGTCTTCCACTTAGATGTCAATTAGCTTTCACTTATGTTTTACGCTGCTTCACCTGTAGTTATGGAGATGTGGAGATTTTCAGAGATATCTTGTTTAATTAAAAGCGTTTTTTCCATGTTGGCCATTTGTGTTCGCTGATCACTTATGCCCTCAGTGTGAGTGTAGTTCTGGACTTCCACTCACATTTGGTCTAAGGGTTTGGTTTGCACCTTTGTAGCTACCCCAAAAGTGAAAGAAATGGAGTGGGTCAGGTTTGACAGAAGTTTTGTGAACTAAGTTGGAAGTGATTGTCATGAATAAAATGTACAAAGTAGTTCCTTGAAGTTGTTTTGAGTAAACAGAGATCAGAAATTTGGGCGCTAGCTCTGCTCCTGTCCCGCTATTTTCGGAACAAAGCCTTATTCAGTGTTGAATTATAGGCGTGAATCCTGATACCTTTCAGTCAAGTGGAAATTGGCAAAAATCTGGTTGAAATATTTTAACCTAAATTTACGGAATCTAGAGTGCAAGTGCATTAGGATTCTTGTCTCCTCTCTTGTACCGGTTCAGTTGTAAATTTGTGATTTTAGGTAAAAAGGGCAATATCATTATTTTTTGGTCATTTTTGGCATCTCAATTTTCTGGTGCACTTAGCAAGGCAAAAAGACATAGTTTTGTTGAATTCCTTCATCTTCCAGAAATGCCATCTACTAAGTGTGCGTTTTGTAAATTATGCCGTTTTTCATGTGTCTTGAGACTGGGTGTAAACAAGGGTTTTTATTGACCAAGACCAGTAAAAACATCAAAATCAGCCACTGGAACTGTGGTCTTTGCGCTTAAGTTGACGTCACACTGCCCTCTGTTGGTTTTCCTATGTCAATATTTGTCAAAGCTGTGTGAAAGGTTGCATGTGTGTAACCATTGATTTTGTAGCACGCTATTCATGAATTGTTACGAATCCAACATTTATTTTGAAGTTCATGTCATCAATTATGAACAACTGGCATTACATGGCATTGTCTTGGCTTGTTGTTGCATTGACTACAGTAGGTGGTGACATTCCCTAAGGATAATATTGTTTTCCTTTGGGGGTACTCCTAGAATAACTGTAGGCAGTTGACAAACTACTTTGAGCTTTCATGGCTATGGAAAACAGAACCCATGGAGCTTCAGTTTAGGATTAACTTGCATTTATTGTTTTTGGGATGCCAGAGATAAAATAATGAATCAATTGCCAAATCCAAGAAACACAAGGTAATGGTAAATAAATACTGATTTGACACTAAATGATGCATGTAAAGTCAGCCATTAAGGTCCAATAAACATTCTGTCAGAAAATAATATTCGATTGAAACCACTTAAAATTATAAACTTGGTTTCATGTTTTTCTTTGCTCAAGCTATAGATGATTTTCAGTGCTTGGGGAGAATTGACTGCTTGTTTTTATTTAAAGACAGGCTAAACAAGTTGGCTTGCCTCGCCAATTCATTTTACATATGATGGCCTCGTGCTACAATGCAGAAAAATCAGATAACCCCAAGCCCAGGAACCATATCTGCCCAGTAAAGGAGCAGGTTAACACCAATCAGAACACTTAGACTTTGATGGACGGACACAGTGTTAATAGCAGCTTTCATTCATGTCATTAATTATTTTAAAATTGATGTTGGAAATGCTCAACAATGCCTTGCTTCTATTTTTTGTTGTTGAGCAATACTACATATGAAAGGGTCTTAAAATGTGTTGATATCTCCAAACTTCAGATAGCAGTTCATTCTTTTTTGTACAAGGATAATGTCTTGCCAATTGTACAAGGGTGATGTCTTGCTAATTTTGGACAAAAATTGACAAAACTGACCTTTTTTCATTTGGTTAAATGCTTCTATAATTTTTTATAGGTGAGGAGTTCCCACATGTGTGAACTCCGCTAAATCATACAACTGTAAAATCGTGCCTTCTGTTGGCCCAATACATTTTGTATTATTCTAATGGTTTTGTGTTATTCTAATCGCCGCACGTGTAGTAGGGATGCTTATTCTACAGGAGACAATGGATTGTTTCACCTACAGTTTTGTAGTCTTAGAACAATCAAAATGTATTTGAAATTTGAATCGTTGGTGATCACACAAAGGATTTTTGCCCAGAGAATAATGTTGGTTGTCAATATTTGATCTTGTTGATTGATTGGTGGCTGAGTCCTATTAGATAACTTATTCAAACTTGTTGGCACTCATCAGCCCATACAGTGAGCATCTTACCAGTGTCTGAGTATATTGTGGAGCACGTCTGGAGGGGACACTGTTGCCTGATCCACTCCCCCCTGTGGCTAATAATGAAGAGTGGTTAATTAGTTAATTGCGAGTAACACTTTGCCACCTGCTCTATATAGTCATGCTCCACTGGGTAGCCTCTTATTAAGTTTGCATGACCTCCTGCTGTTCACGGTTCATAATTCCTGAGTGCTGTCACTTCACAGGGGCTCAGGGTGTTCAATATGCAAGCTCTTGCAGAAATCAATGTGTTGACTGATTAAGAAGACCAGCTCTAATTATTACATGCAAATCTAGGACAGGACAGAGAACATGGGAGTTGTTGAATTGCTCTCAGTAGGGCTCCACCAAGGGCAAGTGAGGACTTAATTACATCTCAGTGCTGACTTCCGTGGGAGTAGGGCGGCCACGCACTTCCTTAGTTGGTTACAAAGTGATTCTTTACTGATCAGCTCTGCAGTACAAACATTGTTTGTGAACTTGAATGACTGTTATTACATGACTTGCACTGTTAGTCTCCTTCTATCTGATCTGGGAACCGTTCAAGTAACAAAGCTCATCTGACAATAGGAGTGTGAGAACTTATTGGTAGAGTGCACAACAGAAGTTTACATTGCAGCAGATGTTGGTTGCAGTGCACATGAAACCCTTTAGGAAGCTGGATCATGCCTTCTTGAATGATTGAATCCATTTAGACACCTTGAATTAGTTTAGCAAGTGTGAGCACACAAGTCAGAGAGTGGAAATGTTTGCCGCCACAAATGCCAATGTTTCCTGTGGCGACAATCACAAAGGATCCAGTCGTAAGATTTCACGCCTTGGAACAGTAATCACATCCAAGTTTACAGGACTGAAGCAGGGAAAGAAAGTAGCTGGTAGGTGTATACTTCTTGACATTGTGACTAGCTAGCTGTGACTTGATCTTTAGTCACTGCCAAATAGGGTATGCTTGCTGCTGGCCAGGGCTATCTTAGGTATTAGTTATGGTAAAAACTCTTTGGGACAGTGAAAAATTAAGGATTTTTTCCAGGTTGGAGTGCACACCAAATTTTAGAAATAGACAATATTGGCTTTCCCAAACTCAAGAGTGACAATCAATGACAATCAAGCATTCTCCTCCATGTTAAAGATATTGCATCGTCGGCAATTTTCTATGATTTTATGAACTTTAAAGCATATTTTGCAACTTTGGTGACTAAAAAAAAAACGCTATTTCCGATATTTGAGAAACGTGACTCATAGGACATATGGTGATCGCCAACATTGCCCAAGTCTTAATCTTCATAATTAAGGAAATTCAAATTCGACTTGAATTTTGGCGTTCTGACTTTTAGAGAGTGCCCAAACTGGAGAATTTTTACCGTAGTGCGTGAGGCAAGTGTGTAGTGTATTATTTGATAACACTTTCTTTTATTGAATGTATGCCATTGAGGAGTCCTTGATCTGAAATACACCTGATAATAAAAACATTCATGCTAAGTAAGCTTCCCAAAGTATGTTTCAGTTTGTTGGATTCAATAATGCGTAACGATGCTGTAATAGGGCCGTCCCGGATTCCGTGGCAAGTCTCGGATTGCACGGCAATAGAAATTTCCTTTGTCCCTGAGATAAGAAAGCGTGTGACCTTGTTTTGGAAATAGGCACATTTTCATGTATCTTGTTGATGTCGAGAAGGCAAAGAATTTCAGATCACGCATCCGCAGGTATTTGTCCAGTTTATGAAACGTTTTCATGTCGGGAGTTGTAGCCAACAGCACAGCAGTAATACTTCGTTGGCATTGGGACTGCGAATAGAGTAATGCAACCGAGAAAAACAACAACTAATAACATGTTAAACTCCAGTGACACGAAAATGAGGCAGCAAATGTGCTGACGGATGTTTGTGGCATTGCGGTAAAATATGCTGAGATTCGAGTATCGCTGTGTTCGGGGATGGCCTTATTTTCTGTGGTATCCACATTGTTTCCAAGGTGTTTTCAAGCATTTATTAGTCTGTCTTTTCTGATGCCCATAACCTGTTCACTACACAATTGTACACACTTCCATGGCTGTTCATGTGTGCCAGTCTACCTTTCACTACCATTTAATCAATGTATTTCCTTTGTTTCTTGTCTGGCCTTTGTTGACACTTCCTGTTGTCTTCAAGTCAACATTAATTATTTACACAAGAATTCATGCTACATATGTCTATTAAATTTCATTTTAGCTTTTATACAAAAGTTAAGGTAGGATAACAAAAATTGGAATGCACGTCACAATATACATTGTCGATAGTCAAATTCCATTACACCCACATGATAAAATTACATGTTAGGAAATTGGATACTAAAGCAGAGCTAGCTTTTATGTTGTGATAATAAAAACTTAAGTCATCTTTACCTGTCTGCCACCACTTACTTCAAAATACTGCAATATTCAAAATCTGCCTTCTGTTGCTATAGCAACAGCAGAACGCTAATGACAACTGTTTTGAAAAGGTACAAAAACTCATTAGTAGTTAATACTTCAAGGCAAAATTTGTTGGTGATGTGCATTTTGAAGTAGATTTTCTTACTCCCATTGAAAGATCTGATAGTAGCAGACATTTCTGCTCCCAGTCTCAAGTGTCTGTCTGTGATCTTGTAGAGCTTAGGGCACTATCACTAGTGTTTGTATTGCCATCATCAACTACACATTTTGATTAATGTTCTCATATTTATATATACTGAGCTCCAAGCTAGTGTTTGCAATCAGACGTCCATCGATTATCATTGATAGTTGTTGTTAACATATGGTAACTGCCTAGCTTTGTTACCTATAATCCAGTTATAAATACTAATTTTCAAACCAAATACTTAAAATGTTCTTGATGAATTTGTTCTCAAAATCATGCCTGATGATTTGACTAATGATCACGTTCTGCTACTAACTCGTAAACGTTCACAACTTAAACCGTACAAGAAATTCAAGTTGTAGCCAAGTGGCTACTTACCTTCCGTGATTATTTTCGTGCACAGCTTCTGTTTCTGGGATTATTGAGGTTTTAAAAAATGTACGATTTGAGGAGTTGAAAATGTCTCCATTGATACTGGCACCAGCCAGAAATGCACTAGATAGCATTTTACTATTTTTTAACGACTTGCAATTTTTTTTTTGTTCTCAAGGCCCTGTGGCTGGTTTTTATGCAGAATATCCTTTATTGCCATTTTAATTCCTGTTACTATAGATTATAGAATTTAAGAAGTTATTATCTTTCAACCGATTAAACAGGTTTATGTGTTACGACTTAAATATTGTAGGCTGCAATTTACATCTAAATCCCTGAATTAGTGGCTGAGAGAGAGAATTGGGATTTTTGGACCTTTAAACAAATGAAAGGAATCAAAGTGATTTATTAGATAACTGAAAATCCTGTTTGGACTGTAAATATTCGGAATAATGCCCAAGCTAACGTATGCACCAGCCCCTGAATTTTAAGAATTTTTGCTTTAGCACCCACTGCTCGGGTACGCAGCCGCTCATCTACCTTTGGGAATTGTCAATTAATTGCCCACTGCTTGGTCTAGTGCCCACCCCTAATTTCATTCTCTGGATTGTTAGGCACTCTTTCAAGTGTAGAACCAGTCAGATTAGTTTCCAGTTATAGTTTAGTTGTTGTTTCTATTGGTGTCTTCTGAAATACATTAAAAGTTACCAAGATGTTGAAATTGACTCTTAACTGAAACCATAGTCAGTCATAGATTTCCATTTTTTGCTGCAACAAATTTATTTTTCTAAAGAATTAGTTTTGCCACAATTTAAAAAAAGTTCAACCTAGTTGTTCACCTTCAAAGGTGGCTCAGTCATAGTGGCTCACACACTATATAGGTAACATCTTCTTTGTTTGAAATTATGCATAAACTCAAATTGTATATTTTGAAAAACCTTGATAATCACAGAGAAGTCATGTTCACAATAATAATACTTAGCCATAGGCAGTCACATGGCCATGCACTCACACAGCCATGCACTCACGTGGCCATGCATTCACATAGCCATGCAATCACATGGCCATGCACTCACATAGCCATGCAATCACATAGTCATGCAAACACATAGCCATGCACTCACATAGCCATGCACTCACATAGCAATGCAATCACATGGCCATGCACTCACATAGCCATGCAGTCACGTGGCTGTGTTTTTCCCCTATAAATCATGTTTTACTGAGGTTGTTGCAATTTGCACAAACATGAAATTTTCCGCACAGAACTTAAAAATTCTGCAGCTTCTTTATAGCATGTACAGCAGGGGAACTCAGCTTTCAAAAATGAAGACTTGGCTTTCCTTGAACAGATCGAGTATTGATTTTTGATGGTTCTCGGTCTAAAAGGCCTTACTGTGTGAGTGCGTGAATTAGACCCATGAGGCTGTATCTGGAACAAGGCTTTATCAAACATATTCTTTTGTCAGGTGTTTCACATACAGGCACATGGGAATTAATTGCATATCTATGGTAAGATACGCGCGAGAACTCAGCTATCAAAAAAGAGTGATCTTTTCAAGTCATGTCAAAAATTATGAACAAAACCATTAAAAACGCTTAAAATTTTCTTGTAACATTTAGTATTAAAATTGTATAGACGTCAACACCTACCATTTTGTAATTGATAAATTTCGTGTAGGATTTCAGAAATTTGCTTGGAGGTTTTACTTAAGTATTTGATAAGTATGCGGTAAGTGTAGTCACTTACACTTAATTGCAGATATCGACTGCAACTTACTTTACAGGAGTACACGCACTCCCAGACATGCCCTTGAAGAAGAGAGCAGAATTCTTGTAAGAATGTTTTGTATGAACAATTCCATGTCTGTGGAAGTTGTTTCCTTGAAAAAAGGCAATCAGATGATTATAAATATCTTGGTTGTTATGATTGTAAACAATAAGTTTCTGACATCCTCCAGTATTTTATAAGTAGTCTTGTTAGTTTGTGTGACTTCATGCCTGTTGATGTCACATTTATTTTGTACAAACAATTCATCATAAGGCATTGAGAGTGGTTTTCTTCTCACATTTCACAAACACTCGACATTCTGCTTCTAAATTCACCTGCTGACCCGTATCTAGTCAAGTGACCATGGGAGATTCCACGTTATTCAAATGGACCCCCTATCTCAAATGTAGACCCCCTAGCTATTACGTTCTATTCAGTATGTGGACGTCCAAGTTAAGTAAGCAAGTAACTATCTGTGTCTCGTAATTTTCTAACAGCATCTTTTGCAAGTCTTTAGCATGTTCAGAATAAATAGAGTTAAGATGTGGTGTAAGATACAAGGGAAAATCAAAAATTGGTCGGTCTTCAAAACCGCTTGCCTGGACTTCAAAACCAGTCGTCTAGATTGCAAAACTAAATGGCCGGCGACCAAATACATTGTCCAGACTTTTGATGGTTTAGGCACCCTACAAAAGGGTCGTCTATTTTAAAACAGAGCTCTAGAGAAGATTTTGTATCCTATTGAGGTAGTGTATTTATGGTAGTGTATCTATGAAAGGGTGGCTTTTAATAATGGTGATATGTAACTGTCAAAAAGGGTCGTTATTGTGTTGTTTCTGTGTAGTGGCAAGGACAAGGCCCTGAGGTTGAAAACAATTTAGTCTTAAGTATTGCACTGCTACTATCAGTCACAAAAACAAAACCATGAAGTCTTTTTTCTGTGATTCATAGACAAGTGAGTTGTGTGTGCGTGCATGTACGTATGTGATTGCGATACGTGTGTGCAGGGACGTTTTTCTTGTTAATCTTTGCCCATTTTACTAATTTGTTTAACTATAGTTTAGTTTCCTGTTGTTACCAATTTTTCAAATACAGTTCCTAACTTGTGTTTAATTGCCTATTGTTTCCATGGTAACCTTTTATTTTCATTTTTATGTCTCCAAAAGATGAAGGTATGTAAACTGCACCTTGTAATCATAACCTTTGCATTTCGTAGCATGATCTTTCGCCTCTGACCTTTAACCTCAGGTCACAGAGAATATGGCCTATGTTTTGTGCCTTAAATAGAGTGAAAACGTGGATGCAAAACAAGATGAAACTTATTTTGCTTTTCTTTTAAAACTGCTTATGCTTATTTTGTTAATTTCAGTCTTCTTAATAAGTTTCATAAAATTCCCATTACTGTCTTTATTGTAACTGGCTTGTAAAAATAATTTGCTTAAAAAACTTGGCCTCAACATGTTTTGTTTTTTTTTCACATAAAAACATGTCTTGCACTTTTCATTTGTATTTTACTTTGCTATTCATGTTTTTGCTGTTTTGCCATCATTGTATTGCATCTAAACACCAAGCATTTAGCTGGACAATAATCTAATCTGAAATGTTTAGATTTGTAAAGTTGTGTCTCAAGTAGATCTTCAGTGATGCTTGCTCACCTAATCTGTGTGATAAGACAGCAGTGTGGCTTAGTGTGATAGGTGCCACTTTCTTTAGGCCATGGGTTCGAGTCCCACTGGGCCAGATTGCTAGACCCTTGATTCAGGTTTCCAGTTCGTTTGCTCAGTTTTAACTATACATTAATAAAGCACAAAAATAGTTCCAGGTGATCAGTGCAATGGGCCCACATGCGCAGCCTGCACACGTCTGCTGCAACCTGTACCAGACCACCTGCAATTGTTTTTTTTTAATCTGTGTGATTATTTCATTTGATATTTTGAGAGTAGTTCTCTATACTTTGTGTGAAGTTTGTATACTCCTTTACCTCCCTTGTGACTTGATACTAAATTCATCGAGGTTGAATAATTGTTACTGAAAAGATGAAGCCAAAAGGTACGCTGCTTTATTTAAGCTAAGACTACATTACCCAAGCTTGGACTGTATTATTCAACCTTGGACGACTATGTTATTGAATCTAGGGCTATATTATTCAAGCTTGGACTATATTATCCAAACTTACACTATATATTCATGATGAACTTTATCATTCAAGCTTGGACTGTATTATTCCACCTTGGACTGTATCATTCAACCTTGGACTATATGATTCAAACTTAGTCTATATGTTCAGGCTTAGACTGTATTATTCAGGCTTGGACTGTATTGTTCAAACTTGAACTATATATTCATGCTTGGACTATATTATTCAAGGTTGTACTATTTATTCAACCTTGTACTATATTATTCAACCTTGGACTTTTATTCAATCTTGGACTATATATTCATCTTTGGACTTTATATTCAACTTGGACTAAATTATTCAAATTTAGATGACGTGTTCAAGCTTGGACTGTATTATTCAAGCTTGAAATATATTATTGAACTTTTTGGGATTAATTTATTCAAGGTTCTAGCTAAGTTAGAAGTGTGGCAGACATTTTTATTTTGGTGCACTTGAGGGTACAGACAGGGGTTATATGTTTATTTTGGTCACCACTCTGCTAACAAGTTTTGGTTGGTTGTGGAATTCTCAATATGTGGTGTCTATCGATACCCAATGATCATTTTATAAAAACGTGCCTGTGGGTGAATTGACACACATGGCTTCAAGTCTATGGATCAATTTGGAGGACTTATGGGCCACGTTGTTTTTTTGTCTTTATTCACTTATTTTAATGCATCCCTCGCATTGAGTTAACCAACCAAAGCACATCAACGGAATTATTTTTGTGCCAATGATACAAAGCACACTCCTAAAATTCTCCCAGTATACCTGATACAGTAAGCTTGACCAGCTATCTTATTCAAATTTGCAGAGTAATCAGGTTAGGAAGAGAAAAGCTTTTCCAAGCTTGAGAGTCGATGTAGAAAAAGGTGACTGGTCCAACAAGCTTTCTTAAAGATTTTTTACCAACCAATCTCATTTACTTTACTCATCATTTGTCTTTTACAAACTAGGTTAGTAAATTAGCAATGGTTAGTAAGTTAGCAATAGTTAGTAAGTTAGCAATGGTTAGTAAGTTAGCAATGGTTAGTAAGTTAGCAAGGGTTAGTAATTTAACAAAGCTTGTATTGTCCGGTGAGGTCAGTTTCAGTGTTTCCTTCAAGAAGAAGACTGAGGCATTGTTTTTACAATCAAAATAAGATTAATTACTGAAAAATTCCCAATGGCTTTCTCAAAAGAGACCACTGCTTTTAACTTTGTCATCAGCAAATGGGTGTGATTCACAAAATGCGCAATCGATGCACTTGGATAATTGAGCAGGAAATCTTTGTCATATTGCACCGAGTCTTTTGTATGTATGCTTGTTAATGAACTCAAACTGTTAAACCTTGTTTTGGAAAGTCACAATCTTGTTGTTCATGTAAATAATTGTACATTATATGTGAATTTCTATTTTTATTTCCTTTAAGGTGACTTCCAATTTTGTACAAAAATCTGTTTTCATGCGCCTCCTTATAAATATATTCATGCATTATGTTGTCATTCCCGCGCCTCCAGCCATTCTCCCTCCTATCTGTCCATCTGGCTTCCGCTGCTATCTCCAAAACACTCCACTGGATTTTCATGAAAATTTGCTGACATGTTCCTATCATGCACAGGACTGGGTGATCAATTTTTCAGACAGATCCGACTACTGGAGAATCCTTTAATGGGAATTTTAGCTTTTTCATTTGTCTGTGTATCTTCAGAGTTCCCTGACAGATTTTCATGGAGTTTAGCTAACAGGTATCTGTGGTGGCTGACGCCTTCTCTTTTTTGGATGGATTTGGCAGATGTGTTCCTAGGAAGCTGGTGACAGAGGATGATGGGTGTTGGACTGATACGACTACCACTCTGCCCCCTGGTGACAATATTAATTTTTGTGTTTGATATGTTGCATATAAGTTTCTGTTGAAGAGATGAACATGCCTTACCAATTTTGTGCCTTTTAATGGCAATTTTATGAAACATCTCTAGAAGCACAATGTTTGCGGTGTTATCGTGGGTGCATTTCAACATTCAGCATTGTTTTTGTATTATTTTCAAGTCTAGTTTTAGGCATCTATCTCTCTATCTGGCAAACCACTCTATTAGTATGAAAATTGGCATACCGGTATGTGTTCCTACTGGGAAGAGTATGGCTGATGCGTTTCAGAAGAGTTTGACTGCTGTGACAGCCCCTAGTGGCAGTTTTGTTTTTTTGTTTGTGTCAATTTTACTTTTTCTACCTGTGGTTCAGTACAAGTCCATGAATGGATCTTCAGGAAATTTTAGGCGTGTTTCTATGTAGGAGAATATAACCGATGTGGATTTTTTGTCCAGAGTCTTCTATTGGCAATTTATGTGTTCCTTCAGTTTGCGTTTACTTTTATATCTGCTAGGTTCCTTGTTAGAAGTTCATGACATTTGGCAAATAAGTTACCTAGACAATGCATGCACACTGTTTCAGATGAATTTTGCCTTCCAGAATTTTCCGTAGATAAGCCCATGAGCGTGTATTTGGAAAATGAAAATTTTCAGGCATTTCTGAGTAACACCAAATAAATGCCTAGGTGTTTATTCAGAAAGGGGGCATGTAAACAGAAAGTCATAGCCTCGGCTGATATGAAAACATTAGCGATTTTTTGCATAAAACTGCTTTTAATTTTAAGTTAATAAATACAAAGTTCACCAGCTCTTTGTTCGTTTTTTGTAAATAACAAATGCTCCACAAAATTGACTTTGTGGCTAAAAGTTGATGCTGAGTGGACACTTGACACCAGAAGTAATGTAACACTAAATAAATGCCCATGAGTGTTTATTCCGCATAATTTTTCGAGTTAACTCCCATGCATGTAGCATTTCATCATGTGGGTTTATCTATGGAAAATCCTGGCGTGTTGCGCCCTCTAGTGGCCTTTCTATTGTTTTTGTGTCCTTTTTGTCATCTACCTCCCTATCATCCAAAATCATGATAAAAGGTGGCAGGTGTGTTCATATTATGAGAGCATTTCTGACTTAATTTCCATCCCCTAGTAGCTAGAGATTATTATTAATTTTTTAGCATTGCTGCCTTTATTGGGAAAGTTTTTCATAATGACGATCTCTAGTATCAACAGTATATGTGATAATCGTGGTAGGTATATATATCAATGCTCTTGTTGGTTTTGAAAAAGCTTTCATTTCAATTTCAAAAATTTGGTCTCAGATCAATATTGTTTGAACCGTTCTTGCTATTAAGCTGGGAAAATAAATTTTTTAACTTTGAAGCTTGGACCATGTCGGCGGTAAGAATTTCCAAAATGTGTTTCATTCATCGAAATAAATCAGAGATCACTTATTGTATAAACTTCCAAACACTGGTTATTATCCTGTACTTGTAACATGCCTTGAGAGTCCATAAATGTCAACACATGTGGGGCCACCTATTGGACAATTGAAAAACAATTCTTGTAATGTTAGGATTGCTTCCATTCATTGAGTCGTGTGTCATATATTTGAACTGATGTTGCTTATTGGGTTGTCAGCTTGTCTTTGATACCATCAATAAAAATAACTAGTTACAGTTTCTAAAAGAGCATTTTTTATTTTATGCAACTTCAAGTATTTGTCATAAAAGCCCTGTTTTTATAGTCCATCATGCAAAAAGTGCCAAAGTTTATAAACATTTCCTTGGAGTTTTTATTAGAAAGGTATATGAAAGTTTCATATGGATCTGATTAGCCATCTCTGAGATATGATGTTACCAGCCAAGGTTGGCTAATTTATGTGGTCCTGCAGCACCTTATGTTGTTAAGAGCCTATTGGTTGGCATTATCTTGCTCATGTTCACAGACAGCAGCTGGTTGTAAAATGGTGACTTGTGTGCAGTACATTATAGAGCTGTTTATTTCACAAAACTGTATGGGCAACGCAATGGAATTATGTAGTCCACGGTAACATTATGGATTTCGCCATAACTCTGTGGATTCCACAATAACTCTGTGGACAGTATATTAACAGACTGCTGACAGTCCATTGATCTCTTCTACACTCTGATTCTCGTCTCCAAACTTGATTTGTTCTTGTTTGAAGTTGACATTTTCAAGTTAACTTAATCATTATAGCATATAGGGCCTGTGTTCTCGGTGCTGAGTCAACATTAACTTTGTTGGCTAATTTGCATATATGCATTAGTGCCTAAAGCAAGATGCGTAAGGTTAAAGTTCTCTGTCCTGTCATATACTAGCCAATAATGGAATGGCATTAAGAGAGCGGCTGGGGCTCTTATCTGCAAACTCAAAATTGATTTCAAAATTATTTTTTATATTTTTCATCCTGCTTCAACACAAACTCAAGATAACGGTCTATTAATCAGTGCTCGAGTACGGTATGCTACTCAAACCATATTCGCCCTAATAACCACCCAGGGGGACGCGTATTGTAACCCAAGGTGGTTGAAACCCGGTGTCCGAAATGGGTGAAATCGGAAGCAAAGATTCATCATATTTACGCTCTGTGACGTATCTGTAACCCATGACAGACTTTCTACAAAATTGTTGTGCATTGCTGTCAAACTTTATTGTTAAATTACGATCATTTTACAGAAAATTGTGCTGAAATCATAGGGCGAAAACTCGCCGACTGATACATCAGTGCCTCGCAATCGTCGATATGGCAACTTGAATCCTTGAATAAAAATTCAGTTTCGACTCAAGCAAATAACCTGAAATCCTTAAGTTTTCCAAATAGCGTCCCTAAGATTTTTAAGTTCCCGTGGAGTCGGGATTAAGGGCAGGTTAAGTCCAAATCTGTGCTATATCATGCTATCTATGATCGTAGGCCGACCCGGCAACACAAGAAAATCTCTGGACGATCACACGTTGTTGTCACGTGACGTTTGTTTAGAAGTTTGTCTGCGTGTGTGAGTAAGCGAGCGCGTGCGCGTCACCAGAGTTCATTTGCCAGAGTAAACGCAATCTAACGAGCTAGATGTGCATTGTGTCTGCAGAAATTAACTCAAGCAGTAAAGAAGAATGTGTTTTATTCAGCACTTACCAGTCTCATCTGCTAAAAAGGTTCGACAATTGTCTCGGTAAGGCCCATATGAGTCGCCCTGTGGCTGGATGCGTACGTGACTGTCTGACAGTTATTTTTCGTGTGAGAGGGTGCGTTAGCATTCAGCTGTCAGTGGTCATTTTATCGGATATTTGGCTTTAAAAACACCAATGATGGTTTATTAAATAATGCCTCTTAAAAATAATGCAAACGCTTTTTATGGTTTTAGAAACTGTCGGAAATTAGTCCCAATATTTATTTCTTGCCAATGCTATGCTACCCGTTGTGAATAGATAGGTCCTGAACATTCCTGGCCATGTGCTTTTAACACAAAGAAATTTGGAATCCTATTGAGGGAGAAGGTATAGAATCTATACGGGATAGGTTCAATCTTGTTGACAAGTATGCCGTGTCTGTTATGAAAGGCCAGACCACAGTGGGACAGTTCATAGCAAGATCAGCGAAACTTGTGTTCTTTTGAGAACTCGGCGAAAGTTTGAAGTGTAATAGTCACGGCTAAATACCGACATAATGGCGAGGCTGATGGTCTAGATATTCTGCGCAGTGATTTTTTCATGACTGCCAAATCTCGTTGATAAATTGAAGACGTTACTGAGGAATTTTAGCGCTGTAGGTAAGGCATTTTTCGCATGTACATGTTCGTGGGCTGGGCACTTATTTCAGCAAAGTCTGGAAACCTGTGTGGGGGGTGCTTATTGGGGCATGTGCTGTTATTAAGGCGAATATGGTAGGTGAGTTTTTAGTCCAAGTTTCAACTTGATGGCCCTAAGATCAAACCCATAAACTTGAGTAAAAACTCGATTCCAAGGAAAAACTTGAAATTTGAAGTATTGATCCAAGTTAAAGCTTTAAAGCTGGGGACATGAGGTGCTAACCAGTTTGTGACAGTGCTGTATTGGATGTGTCTTAGAGACATACCTCTTGGTATTGACCTGCCTGCATTGCCCCTATGCTGAGTAAATGGTTTACTGAATAATTGATATTATGTAACTCTTTACAGATGTAGTAAATAATATACTGTAGTAAATGATATACTGTGTATGATATGGAAAGCTAAAATAGAAAAAGAATTGCAAAATATTTATTTTGCCGTGCAGAAATTGAAATAATGCCCAAAACCAAGATAAAAATAACTCCCCGTTTCACTTCATTTTCAAAATAACAAATAACATCATAAGACATTGTGGTGCATAACAAATAACATCATAAGACATTGTGGTGCATAACAAATAACATCATAAGACATTGTGGTGCATAAAAAATAACATTTCACAAGTTATGAACATAGTAAAAAATGTGACCACAGCAGAACAAAAAGCACTGGAGAAATAAGTTTCATGTGACCACTTGGAGTATGTGATCATGAAAATGGCGACATCATTCACTTGAAGCAAGATAGCAGAGCCAGATGGTGAACCTTTGAGAGGCGATCTGAGAGATGTGGTGCTGTCTACACTGAGTTCATATCAACATTGTTGGTGAGACCGGCACTCAAGACTTAGCCCATGTGTAACTAGTATCGATGTCATCACGTCGAAGGGTCTCATGTCCCTGAAGAGTCACGTGCCCCTGAAGAGTCAGGTGCCCCTGAAGGTTACGTGCTCCTGAAGGGTCACACTGCTCCTGAAGGGTCATGCTGTTCCTGAACGGTCACGCTGTTCCGGAAGCGTGACGGTTCTCCTGAATGGTCACATGCTCTTGAACAGTCATGAATCATTATGTGCTGCTGAACTGTCACGTGCTCTTGAATAGTCACGTTCTTCTGGCATTGTTTTGTTGGTATGTGATTTGGTTCTGTCATGGTATGGAATATTTATGATTTGTTTTTGAATGTGTGTATGAGTACAAAATGTCCTGGGCAGAGTTCATTAGCTCTCTCGTGGCTAGAAAATCTAGCCAAAATCACGTGCTCTCCTTAAAAATCATAATACATTGAATATCTCGTGTTATTTTTTGAGGTATTGGTTTTCTAGCGGGGTCCTAGTGTAACTAACTCTATCTCAATTAACGTTGAAATGGAGGTATGCTTGTTGTAATGGAGGTATGCTTGTTGTAATGGAGGTACTCTTATTCTAATGTAGAGACCCTTATTGATTATGACATTTGACAAAGTTAAGCTTAGCTAATGCCTTGCACCCAGGTATACTGGTATAAATACTATTTACCCCTGTGAGTAAACCAGCTGGGTTATGCAATAATATTGAGCAACCTTGAATAACAATTAGCTTCAGCTTTGCCAAGGTTGGCTACTGTTTTAGATTTTGTCAGGAAGGAATAATGAAGCATAGCGAATTTATTAGACCATGAGCATGTTCAACACTGAGTGACTTGGGAGGGGGGGGGCCTGAAATATTTTGCAGTGTGACAGATGTTTTGTGTAGGAGATTCAAATGTCCACTTCCACTACATTGGTATCATTCCAAAGACCCCCCCCCAATTCACCAATGGACTTCATGTATTTTTGTTATTTCTTTCTGTGCATGTTGTCATGGTGTGATGGTCCATTTACAACAGGCACCAGAATAGTGGTATGCTGTTTTGGTGATCACCAGAATAGTGGTATGCTGTCTTGGTGATCACCAATGAGGTCTTGCGTTAACTGGTGTGCTAATTTAGAACGAGCTGTGATTTAGTTGCATCTCGTGACATTGGTTTAATGTGGGAATTTCACTGCATGTAAATTAGTTCATGCCATGAAGTTTTTTATCCAGTGTCAACTCAGACTGTATTTTTTGACAGAATGACAAATCCTGTTATGGATTGCTATGTCTGTGCTTTCTTATGCCTTTCTGAACATCCCGTTTAAGTTCACAATTGATCAGTTTTTTAGCTCTGTTCTATGTTAACGATTATTTATTGAGTTCATAATTGAAATGCCTAACTACAGTAACCTGCATTGAAATTCATAATTAAATTGGATGTGTAATTATAATTCCCGCTGTCAATTACAATAAAGGTTGACTGGGAAATCAATAGGTCTGTTTATATATCAGGAACGTTTTGTTTAAAATAGCTATTTTAGTGTGACACTTGACAGCCACCTGGCAGTGACAAAAGAAAGCTCAAACTTACCAGGAACCCTGTTCCCATATGCACTTAAGCTGTGACAAATCTTGCATTAGCAGAGTTGGTAACTAATAAGTGGAAGTTGGACCAGTGTTTGTGTATCTGTTTTAAAGTGAAAAATCTACGGTGATTGGGAATCATGTCTTTTCTCTGACGTCCTTCGTATGTCAGAAGGCGATAAGTTGGACACTTGGTATCAGTGACTGAATGCCAGTTGTCAATGTTAATGCAAGCTTTGTCTGCATTCATAGTCTGGATAATTTGCATGCAGGCAATCATCTTGTAAGAGTGTGATAGGACTAGAGTCAGGAACAAATTGCTGTTTGTGTCAGTGTGGGAACGTGCATTTGATCATCTCACTTTGACTTGCAATGATGAATTTGTATTTTATTGCGGCCAGAGTCTGTTCATATACAGAGTAGCAACTGAAAGACTTCCATCGTTGTTTGTAAACTGTTGTTCAGTGCTGTGTTGTCTCAGCACTTCAAACGTGAAAGTGTCGTCACGTGAACCATGACTTTACCTTTCTCCCTCGTGTCCAGTATGTTGACTCGACGCTTGCGCAAAAACAGTCAAAGGGGGCGCCAGCAGCAGAATCATGTTCATCTGTCGTGTGAGTAATTATTACTTACTGTTTTTTACTCGTCTTTTTACCGACATGTTTGACTGAGGGCTTCATCTGCAGATTGTCCATGGTTTTTGCTACAGTGTGCCCAGTTGACAGACATGGACACTGTAGCACTGGACCAGCATTCATTGACCTGCATGTTGAAATCGACTATCATAAATATAGGGGAATATTGGACGATAAACTTCAGTTTCGTATCATTTTTACTACCAAATATTTAGATACGTAATGAGATTGCTTTTCTTTTCTCAATCCCATCCTCCCATGTTTAGCTAACTTAGTTGTTATTAGCTTGACTAAGCTTATTCAGGTTAGTCATCAGTTCATGAAACTCTAAGCAGGAATTAACTTGCAGTGCTTTGCAAACTTAAGTAATATTGGCCAAATGAATAAAGAATTAAATCACGTACTGGAACTTAGTGACGTTGTTGCACCCGCATTTGAGGGACTTCAGTTTGGCCATTGTTGTTTTGACCGCTAGAGCTTTGGTCAAGTGAAATGATGACCAGCGATGGTGACCTGTCCCAAATGAGAGTCGAGACTTGAAATCTTAAGCTCTGCAATTTCAGAAATTGGTTCTCTATACATTAGTGTAATGCTTTTTTTACACCTTTTGAAAGCTAGCTCTCTAGTTTTCAAACAATCTAAGATAACAACCTCCCTGATTTCAAAATCTTGTCTTCTACTACAAAGATGACTAAAAGAGCAGAGTGGCCCCATAACTGAAGCGATGTTGTTGAGACATATGCATCTTAATGAACTGTTTCATCAAACAGATATAGCTGTCTGAACTTGTCATTGATGTTTACAGGCTGAGGAAGAACATTTTGTGACTTTGGAGCTTCTTTGGTGTAGTTCAATCAGTAATTTCCAAAGGTTTGCAAATAATGGTGTTCACTGTGCCATTAATTCAATGTCCTTATCACAGTTCAGCATGTGAACCAAAGTGTGGTGTATATCACACGTGGCACCTGGACCATGGTGTGGTGTACATCACGCCTGGTACATGGAACATGGTGTGGTGTACATCACACTCACCTGGCACGTGGTCCATGGTGTAGTGTACATCACGCCTGGTACGTGGACGGTGTGGTGTACATCACGCCTGGCACATTGACCATGGTGTGGTGTACATCACACCTTGCACATGGACCATGGTGTGATTACAGTTTAATTACTAGTGGTGGAAGCTGTTTACATAGTCCTCCTGGATGGAAACACTATAATATAGAAAAAGAAGCTTGAATCTCCATAACTCTGTCAATACATTCAACATGGTCTATGTTGTATTCATGTCTACCATCCTTGTTCTTCATTTCCATATGTAAGTCGAGTGATGCATAAGTCTGCAGGGATCCGAGTTCACCAACCAACAGGGCCTCAAATATATGGGTCAGTTTAGAGGAGCTATGGATCAAGTTGGGTTTTTTTATAATATTTTCTTTATAATTCTTTGGGTGACATTGTTCACGTGATTTTGTCTGCTGTTCCATTAGGTTATGTGTAATTTCATCATCTGGTTTGGGCTGCCCTGTCAGAATCTGGATGTATACTGTGTGCATTATCTATGCGACCAGACAGAAGTCATGATTGTAGATACGTTTAGGGTACCCTGGCACTTCCACACAGTTAAAAGTGCTACGTTTCATTGAATTGTGAATATGCAAATGAAGTACTGATTACAAACAACCTCGGGTCTTCTGGTGTACCGGAAGCCATCCAAGAACCATTTACCATTACAATCTCGCGAAAGTCTTGTTTTGCGAGACTATTTTAAATGAGTATGGTAGTATGTCATGGTTACCCTAATAAAACAAGGCACAGTTTTTATTATTTGTTCATTTCAATATCAAATAACGATTGTATAATATTTGGAATTACTATGGTTTTGTATATTTTCGCACTTGTTTTTAAGTGTATCAGTTGTGGTGTTTTCTTTAAAACTGCAATTTATTTACAAATTGTTTCGTTTCCTGGTTATTCTTGCATGCACAGTTCTTCTGGAACTCACAAGGTGGCGCTTGCTACAAATTTAAATATTCACGGTTCTAGTGAGACACAACGTCTTTAAGGGAGTTCCACGCAGTTAGCTAAAAAGCTATAAAGTAATTGTAGTCTATTGTTGTTTGATCACATTGGCTGATTTATTAAATGTCATTTTCCATTTCAATTAACGGATAATATTTGATTTGAAAAGTGTTGATTTTGCATGAGTCACCTGAGTAATTGTGTTCTCAAAATTGATATGGTTGTATGAAGGTTAAATTGCACATTCTTATGTGATGCTGTTTGAGCTCAAGTCGATGACCTAATTTTTTATTTCACTGAAAACACATTGGACATCAAAATAATACGCAAAGAAAAAATTTGATGGCGTAACTCTTAGTGTAGATGCCAAAAAAATTTGAAGTACTTAAAACCCACAAAAGTGTTAACTTTCTGTGACGTAAGAAAATCAGTAAACTGGGAAATTTAATTAAAGCTGCTAGAACATCAAATGGATAGCGTGTGTGTAAATTGATCGGCTTGGCAAAAGGGCAATTTAATCGAGGGTGGCTTATTGGTAACCTATATATGTAAATTTCTCATTTTTGCCCGAGGTGCCTCTGTTTAGGCGGCTGTAACACAAAAATTAATTTGATGATGCCACATTTTGTAGTTTGTAGCAGGCAAAGATCAAAATATAAAATATGAAAGTTTTAGGAAATCCAGCAATAAATCATAACTGTACTGAACCCCCTTGAGCTATCTCAGTGTATCTATTTATTTATTAATTTATTTATTTATTTATCAATGAAAAGTTAAGAAGCAATGGCGCACTACTAACTACTAAATTCTGTGCACTTAAATGAATCTCAGGAGAATCAATTTTGCCAAGTTTACTATAACAGTAAAATAATTTGCCAATAGATGGAGATAGATGTATTACACATACTTTGGCTTTGTTCTGAATGGTATGAGAAGTCGGGCAATAGGTGGCGCTTGGTAATCCAGTGCTTACCTGGACTAGTTTATTCCTAACGTAGACTAGTTGACTCCGTTCTATTTTGGCTCATAATTGGTCATAAAAATAATGTGGAGTAACTTAACAGCAAACTCTGGACCATCCAACAAGGGCACAGATGGGTTCCTTCTGTATTATAACTCTATTTTACTGTCAATTTCACAGTGATGTACGCCTGATAACAACATTTATAAGAGAAAATCTCTTTGTACAGTACCCTGGTGTTAATTCACATGAATTGTACAATGAAAACTTTGATCTTGATATGATATTCTGGCCTTTATATTATGCTGGTTATAGGATATTTGGAATTATGTATTATGTACAGAATAACAATAAACAAACAACAGTGTTTTAGATATTCCCCACATGCTTTTTAAATACAAAAGTAATGACAGCTATCAGGCTAGTCAATTGACGTGACTTTCCGAATGAAGAAGTCAATTGAGCCAGGAACTTGACAACATTTTCGGCTTGCACAAAGCCGACTGCACATCAGCCGACTGAGGCTTAAACTGCTTACCATATGTTTGTTTTTTCTAGTTCTGAAAATTCATTGCAAGTTTCATCTCCTACTCATGCGTAACTCCCCGACTTTGTCTCCAGTAGAAGCTTCTTATTTAGGAAGTACAAGTTTCAACTCATACCCCTGTAGACAATAATCCTTGACTTCGGTTGTCTCAAATAAACGGAAGGTTGTGCGGTTAAGTGACCAGAGAAGCTAGTTGAAGAAACAATAAGTGACCAGTATGCTCATCACGTAGTCGTCAATTAATTATGAATGTTTGCTTCTGTGTGGTATCGGAACACCTCTTGAATCCTTCTGTGAAGTGTTTGGAGTTTTTAAAGAAATGCCGTTTTACTTAATACGGTTTTACAACCTTTTTAACAAAGGTAACATTTTTATGTGGAAAAGTTAAAAAATCGTAACTGACTAATTAAGGCCCACTTCAGTCTTAATGGTACTACTAACGGACTTAACGACATTACTAATTACCGTCAATTCTACATTAGACCAAGAATTAACCATTGCAATCAATAAAGTGAATGAAATTAAATGAAGCAATGGAGTTGGAATAAATTCTTTGTCATGTGCAGCCATTGTTATTAGTCCCAGATAAATGCGTTTTGTTCTTGCTGTATTCTAGTTGATTGCTGCACAAGCCTGTATGCAGTAGGCTGGAACTAGTCATTTATTCATCACCATACTCTTTGTGAATTATGAAACACTATTTTGTGCTCTACTCTGCATATTGATTTTCCTGTATGCCCGCATACTGGCGGAGAACCTGCTCAATTAGACACTATCACTGCTTGACGATTCTAACGGAACTTCATTTAATTACCAATAGCAGTAATTTGTGCGAAATCTAATTGTGTTGCTCTCCTTGCTTTTAAAACTGATTTCTTTTTTCTTGTCTGAGTGAACTGTCGTGACATTCTTTTCCTAACCCTGACACAGACTATTAGTCATTCATTCTGATTAGTTGCTGATACAAAATGGTGATGTGGTTAATCTGAGGAGAGATAAATAAAGTATGAGTACAGTTTGTGTACCTTGTCTTGACACAACACCTAACCATTGCAGCTAACCAGCTGTTGTGTTTATGCACAATGCTGTCTGCTTTGGTTGTTCAGGAACACCAGCGACATCTGCCTGCGTTAAGTGAACCTAGCATTGCATAGAAACTACTGTTCATGGGCAAATCTCCTGACATTGGCGCTGAAATTAACAGGAAGACAATGAACTGGATTCAGGTGCCTGCATCCCCTGTAGTGCTTGCCCGGTATCACCCCGTCTGACCCCCTCCCCCAGTAATAATCAGTGCGTTTGAACAGTGTCTGACCCCCTCTTCGAGTAACAATCAGTTTGTTTGAACAGTGTCTGACCCCCATCCCCCAGTAATAATCAGTGCGTTTCTACTGTTGCTGGCTTATTGATCTACTCTCTAATCCCCACCATCTCTTTTAGCCTCTGACTGTTTATCTACAAAGTCAATCGACTTAAGTAAGGGAATGTGTCTCTTGCTAAATTGATGGTAATTCAGTCACTACTGAGAGAAGGTCGCATGGATTTAAGTGCAGAGTTTCAAGTCATCTACTCTATTTAGGTTTCTACTGAAATTAAACAGTTGTACGTAACTGTAACTAGCCTGCTTAAATTGGGNTAGTCATGGGTGGGTAGCATGAATATTAGGCAGTGTGCTGCTGAAACCCGGTTCATTTCTCAAAGGTGAATTTTGTACACTTTGGGAACTAAAATTCACATGAGAGAGGTATTCATCAATCACGGTTGCTCTCAGATTTCGATGGCGTCAATTGGGGTTGAGCATTAAACCTACTTTCTGTCAGAAAACCAAACTTCTGATTGAAGTCATTTACCATTATGAGATATGTCTATAATTGTTCCTTTAAGTCAAAATAGATGTGATTTCTCGGCTTGCAAAGAACTGACAGATTGTTTATTTTATTTGGCAGCATGATTTCAAACAGTAATGAACTGTCTTTGCAAATCACTGAGCACGATGAGAATTGATTTTTGGTCCAATTGCAATGAACTAACAGTTGGTTATTTCTTGAGACCATGTTTCGGTAAATAAAATGACGCTCGTGAGAAGTCACCTTTAGAGATACTAGTCTAGAACAAGTGCAATCACACGTACTTTGATTGAGGAACAATATGAGACTACTTTGATAGGGGTACGTGATCAAAATCAAGACATGTTTTGTGACTGAAAGTGTCTATAGTTCTTTAAAGTGTCTTTAATAGTTCCAGTGAGACAAGCTTTATGAAGGTACCTGTAGATGTACTTAATGCAACTGCCATGCATTATTCAACAGTCATATGACAGAATACTCCAATCTTACTAATAATAGTTGTTCCAGTATTTTCTTTGTCCTATGCATATATTTTCCAGCCACTGCTACATTTCCTCTGTGTTGAGTTAAATCTCAATCCCCATGTTGGTTGCTTAGGCAATTGTTGCATAATTAATTTCCATCAGGGACAGAAAAACAAGTTACAAGCATTCAATAAATTTCTGTGAATCACTTTGTATTAAAGCTTAACCAAGGTCACTGTCATTCGAGGCCATGATGATTTTGTGGGGAAAACTTTTTCCCTCATAAATACATTCATTCGTTAGGAATGAAACCGCCCGCATACAAGGCGAACAGCAACTCGTGTGAGTGACAGGTGGTGGGGCGGGGCCATGTTTTTTTGCTTGGAAAGTTGAGTTCTGTTTAGCTTAATATTTGTTTTGTGTGCTGAACAAATCTGACGTACGTGTTGCACAAATAGCAGCCGTACTGAAAGCGGTCGTGTAGTTTTTATAAATTTGAAATTTTTATAAACAAAATGCTTTATTATGAGGAAGTCTCATTAGGAACCACTGTCACGGTTCAGTAACTGCAGAAACATGCAGATTCAGATTTCATATTAGATGTACACAGAGTCCCTGATTTTCTGCTTTCAAAAAACAGAGAAATCATTTTTAGCAAATCATAAAATTCTGTCTGGTGAATTAACAAATTCGGTTTTGCTATTCCAAACTAAGAGATCAATTATGTATATGCCTAATTATTTCCATGGCATGTTTGCTACAGTTATGTTTTACTGATGTATTTTAAAAAAAGTTATGCATGCTCTGTTAATTGTTCGTAAAACCTGAAAAAGAGCAACGCCAAAATGAAACAAAAACTACTAAAGTGTTTACTGCAAAATAATCATTGATCCAGAATTTGCCATCAGGTCAGAATACAAATTTATTATGCGAGAGTCTTGGGTAACAAATTTAGTGGTTTATATTCTTAATTTTGATTACTATATAAATTGAAAATAACAGAATCCTGATATCTGCTGCTGAAATATCTGAATTGTGTTTGTTCAGGACAGGAATCATTTTAGAAGAACAGGGGTAAGGGTGAATTAAGCCATACAGCTTCAAGTTTATAGGCCAGTTTGGAGGACCTAAGGGTCATTACAATTTTACTTCCAATTTTAATGGAACTGTCGGATGGAAAGAGGAAGTAATTGTTGTGCCCAAGACACGGGTCATGTTCCTAAAGTGATGCCTGTCAGGGTCTCTAAACATGGCTGTTTCACTGATGATCACAGGGTGGATCCTCCCAATGCTGTATAATCACTGACAGCTCTCGGGAGCCCTGTAAACTCAGTATGCTAACACGTAAACTCAGCTAACCGGCTAACCGATTGACAAACATGGTGCCTTGACTGAAAAACATGGTGCCGAACTCTCAAAACACAACTTAGGCACACAAAATCTCCCGACTCACAAACACAGCTCACTGATTATTTAACATGGTACCCAGGCCTGGAGTCTGTAAAACATCTTTGTGGGTGATTGTAATGTGTTTTTGGGCCCGTAAGCTGTGTTTTGTGAGTTGGGCGCTGCAGTTGTTAACAATGTGTCAGAGCCATATTTTCAAATTCATTTACATTAAAACTTTTCATAAATTTACACTTTAGAAAAAGCTTTAGTCACATTAAGTTATGCTTTTTAGTCTCCAAAGTAACAGGACATGAGACTGCATTTAAACATTTTTTCCAGAAATTGACTAGGTGTCTGTATAATAGTGACTGACTCCCAAGTGGTACATTAGGGTAAAAATGACTAGGGCTCTATGTCTTTGTGATTGATTCCCAAGTGGTACATTAGGATAAAAATGACTAGGTATCTATATCTTAGTGACTGGCTCTCAAGCGGTACATTAGGGTAAAAATCTAAGTATCTATATATTAGTGACTGACTCCTAAGAGGTACACTAGGGTAAAAATATCTAGGTATCTATATCTTAGTGACTGACTCTCAAGTGGTACATTAGGATAAAATGACTAGGTATCTATATCTTAGTGACTGGTTCTGAAGTGGTACATTAGGGTAAAATGACTAGGTATCTATATCTTAGTGAACGATTCCCAAGTGGTACATTGGGATAAAAATGACTAGGTATCTATATCTTAGTGACTGACTCCCAAGTGGTACATTAAGGTAAAAATGATTAGATATCTATATATCTTATTGACTGATTCCCAAGTGGTACATTAGGGTAAAAATGGCTAGGTATCTCTTCTGTAGTGACTGACTCCCAAGTGGTACATTGGGGTAAAAATGACTTGGTATCTATATCTTAGTGACTGACTCCCAAGTGTTACGTTATGGTAAAAATGACTTGGTATCTATTCCGTAGTGACTGACTCCCAAGTGTTACATTAGGGTAAAAATGTCATCAACTTAGGGCAGACACTACTGACAGACTTGTGAACATTCATTGTTATTAGCGATAAGTAATACCAAATTAATGCTTCACCAACTACTAGTCGTTTGTTAAAGAACATGGACTCAGTTTCAGCAATGTTTGAACCACTTGAAAATGTGAAAAAATACATTCCTGGTAATTTCTTTGGAATTGGTTTGATTTACTGTGTTACTTCCTTCCAAAGAGTTACTTGTAGATTTTCCCTATCTTGCAAACACAGAAGTCAGTTAAAGGCTGGGTTCTAAAGCAGCTTATTGCTAATGAAGTCTACCTTCAAATCCCCATATTGAGGAATTAAGCTCAAAATGATCAACCTGTATTTATCCATAGTTCTGAGTGGCAGTGCCATGCATGAGTGGTTAAACTGATGGAGTGGCTGAGTAGCCTGCAATTGTTGATTTGACTCCATGTAGGCTTTAAGTGCAGCTGTAATCAAATAGAAGTGTTTGTCAATCATCAGTATTCAGGTGAGATGTATTGATGCTCTCTTTCACTTGTGGCTGTGACCCTCTCTGGACTGGCTGTTAATTCATTGCTGGCATAGCAGCAGGGGTGTATTGGAATCTGTGAGTGGACCCTCTAATTACTGAAAGGAAGTAATAGGCTCAACGTTAAGGATTATTCTGTGTTGTTGTTGTTAACGGTTTTTTAGGAGCCGACAGACAATACAACTTACGCTCGCTTGCATTGTAATAATAAGGATACGGCTTAGTACTGTTTGCCTGTTGGTATTCGCAGAGAAAACTGGCTTCGAATTAGCATACAGAGGCATTGTGGATGTGTGGGTCTGGATATTTGCTCGAATATTTTGTTTGGATATTGTTAATACAGCTGAGTGCCTGCAGACACGTTACCTGCCAGTCCTCCAGTCTGGCTGCAATACAGTGGTGAAAAGATATTAACAGTGGATCTCTCATTGGTACAGCTGCATCTTGGTGATATGTCATTAACTACATCAATGTTGATTTGAAGCTGATGCAGCTATAGCAGACTGTAATTAGATGACATTAGTCCTGTCAAGTGATTGATTCAAACAATTGATTCGGCCTCATTTGGAGTAATTTGACTTACCGCGATGGCCGATGGATCATTTGCTCAAAACATTTTGCAAGCTTTTGGCATTGAGAAGCTTCCCACATTTGGAAAACAAGATAAACGTAAGCATATGATGATGTGTTTGAGAATATTTTTGTGCATAGTTCGTATTGTTAGATTTTCCATGTTTTATATTTATTCGTCTCTGTTATTCACCTTTTATGCGTATATTTTGTCTCGTGCATATTTACTGGAACTATTGGTTTCCACAACTTATTTTTGCTTAGAATTGTTCATCAAGGAGATGCCTAGCTAGTTACGTTAGATATGGTAGGGGTGTCTTCGTCCATTGGGGGTTTGAGAGAATACCCCTAGAATTTTTTTGGACGTTAATAGGTATTTTCCTGCATTTGGAGAAAGTCTTGTCATTTCACCCAATACACAGTGGGATTATTAAGGCTGATAACAGGCTGGCCACATGGGTTAAAAAGTGGACGCAAAGTTGGCTGTGGAAATCAAAAGAAAAGCCAGTGCTTCGTTGAATCGGCCAGTAACGATGCTGACACATACAGTCAGATATGCTTGATGCCATTGGATGCTTCTATGCATCATTTTAAACTGGATCTCAAAAGCTCAACCATCACTCAAGTGTTAATGCATTTAATCTTTTAACTCGATTTTACTCCCTGTTTTGCATATCTCGATTTTACTCCCTGTTTTGCATATCACGCTGAAATTGAGATATACATTAGTCACAGCTTCGCACATAAAGCCATGAGCCTTCTGCCCATAAATATGGTAACGTTGATTGGCTATTATTTGCTCGATTATTTCTAAATATTATTCTATTTTTCTTTAAATTTGTTTTATCCTATGAAGGACCTTAGATGAATAAAAAGCACATTAACTTGATGTGCGATATTAACGGCCACAGAAGTTTTTATCTTTTGCTGACCGACAATACTTTCCTTGTTTTTAACATGGTTGGACATACAATCTAAAATCCCTGTCTACACGCCGCACTGGGATTTCTTGTGTGCTGCTTGGTATACGACTTTTTACCTGGAAAAGTCCAGTTGGAGCACCTCTCTACACACTTCGAGTCATGTATGACACATGTACTGAATACGATGAACAAAAAGTGGGAACTCGTGTACACAGGACTTAAAACGCATAAGAAATTTTGATGTGATAATACATAGAAATATTTCTAAATGTTCTTGATTGGTGCTGTAATCGTTGTTCAATTTTGCATAAAAATGATTCCCAAAAGTGTGACTTTTTTCATTTATTTTATTTAAGTTCTCAGAATTTCACCAAACTTTTTTAGGTGTTCACTGCAAACCTGGCTAATGATGAAGCCATTAGTTTTCATTAATCATTTTAAGTTCTATTCTCTCCCATATTTTGTGCTCAACTAAAAAGATAATTCACACCAGGTATGCTGAGTAAAATTTACCTTTTCCGTCTGTTTGATATTAAAATGCATAGCTTCGTTACCTTAAATATGTTAATCTTTTGGCGCTCTCAATAATTAAGTGGTGTGTGTGTGTGTGTGTGTTGGTAGTACTCTGTTTCGTGCATGTATTATTCATATGTAGGAGATTGCTTTTATCACATATAGTTAAATCTTCTTTTAAGTCTCTGTGGTGGTAAATAAGAACTTCTCAACTCACAAATTGGTTGTGAACTCCATTTCCTTATCAAGAACACATTATCTAATTCACTCGATCACATTAAGATTGCCAGGGACAGTTTGTATCAGCTACTTCATTTTTGCAATCACAACTAAAATTCATTTTGCAAGGTACAAATTTGGCATTGTTACCAAATTATGATGTTAGGAAAACGTGTAAAGTGTGGCTGTAGTAAATGTCAAGTGCTTTACTGATGGCTTTATTTGATGTTGTAGTAGAAGCATTCTGACTGAGTGGCCAGTCTCCTATGGCCACACTTCACCATGTGGTTGTAGTCAGGCCAGGTGCTTCTAAGAGCTCAGTTAAAAGGTGTTCACTTAACAGCTCTAATTAGAACCGATCATTTGATCTTGAGATGTAAGACTGTCCTGACCTTTTTGCCTTTCTAGATCTTTCTCATCCTGAAGGTTTAAAAGGTTTTTGGTTTTGTAAAGGCTCTGTAATGCGCGGGTCTCGAGGTGTGGATTTAGTAACATGAAACTTATGAAGACATCTTTTATGGCAAATTGAGAGAATGTTGAAACTTTTATAAGCACATTACAAAATAATGAAAGAAAACGGTATTATGAAGTGTTGTGTGGTCTCAATGTCACGCTCACAAAGGATTTCTTTTTGTAGTTTATACTTTATATTTATTAATAAAATACAATTATTCTGAACACTTGCCTTGCATTAAAAGAGGTCGATTTCTATGCTACAAGCAGTAGTAGTGGTATTTATTTGCTGGGATGCATTCTATTCATGAATCAATTTCCAAAGTCTAACTGTTTATAAGTCCATAAGACCCGATTTTCCTTATAAAATAAACCCTTTCAAAATGCACCTCAATTTCTGACTAATTTCCTTTTTGCAAAAACCCAAATCCTATTACATAATTTCTTTTAGTTTCATCTTAAGAGTTGTCAAGACTTACTAATGGGTTTTCCACCCACTGTGGATAATTGACAAAAGAATGGAAATTGCAATGCAACATGTTAATTAAACCTTAAGCACTGGTGCTGTTAATGATTTTGTGTAGTTCTGATAACTGCTAAATAAATGTAGATGTTTGTCAAATGTTTTCTGGTGATTGACATGCCTATGTAATTAAAAGTTTTGATTATTTCTTTGACCGTTATGCACACAATGGACTGACAGGTGGAAATTTAGGTCATCTCAGCAAATGTGAACTGAGAAACTTTATTCCGTTTTAGCATGGCGTGTGTAGTGCTGCCATTAGCAAACAATACTTGGTAATCACCATTTCCTGCAATTTTGGCAATTACATCTGAGGGAATTGTAGTTTTTTTTAAAACATTGTTTGATAAAATTAATAAGGTTTCTTTACATATTATTCTAATTATTGATCGTGATTCACTATATTATTTTGAACTGTGGCAAAGCTTGACCTAATTAAACACTCAGTCCCAGTCCCTGTTATGAAGGTGCTAATGCACAACTCCAATCAGTCTTCCCAAGGGGACCCTTGTTATGGCGGTAATTTGCAAATGCCAACAGCTATCGTTACTTAAGTTTTAATTAACTAGAACAAGGCATGTCGGTTCCTGCTAGCATTTATAGGCGTACTGACCATAGAAGGCTTGATTACTTGTACCAGCGCAACAATACAGTTGGGGTGTTCTTTATCACTTCTGCTAGCCGCACTGACCATAGAAGCCTTGATTACTTGTACCAGCACAACAATACCATAGAAGTGTTGTGCACCTTTGCTGCTTCACTGTAGCCATGGCTGATGGTGCTTTTGCACAAAACGTTTTACAGGCCTTTGGAATTGATAAACTACCAACCAAAGAAGATCGCAGTAAGCTCTTTGTACTTTTTGCTTTTTATTTGAGATAGCCCTTCAGTTCTTCTTGGTTTACAGCTGTGGGGAATTGTCGGTGGAGTTTTGTAGTCTGATAGGTGGTGGTTTAGTCTGTGAGACACTGATCTAACTGGGATTGCCACTTGCAGTTCTCACTTTTCATACTAGAGGAGCCAGATGGGATTTGTAGATCTAGGTCTACTGATGACAAAGAAGCAATGGAAATAATTTGGAGAGAGTCAGGGGTGGGAGACAAGTAGAGAGGGAAGGTGTTAGAAGGTTGGTGAGAGAAAGAGAGAGAGGGGGAGGGAGAGAGGGAGAGGGAGAGCGAAATTGAGGAGGAGGGAGAGAGAAAGGAGAGATAAGGAATNGGAAATGGGGGAGACAGAATGTGAAGGAAGGCTGAATATGGGGTGTGGCAGAAGGTGACGGAAGGAGTCGGAGATAAAGGATGTCTGAGGGGAATTGGGAAGAACATATAGGAAGGTGTTGGAAGCCAATTGGATTAAACTGGAAGGACAGCAGGGGAGAGGGAAGGGAGCGGTGTGGTGTACAAAAGGTGGATTAGGAGAGTGCAAGGCAGAAAGAATGAAGGATTTAAGTTCAGTGTTCTGCTAAGTGAATTTGCATTGGCCAACATCACCTCATAATGGAAATCATACTTTATGTTAAACTTGAAGCCAATCAGAAGACAAAAAATTGGTAGTATTAGACGTCCAGTGATACTTCTGTCTTCTGATTGGCTGAAACGCAGTATGACAGCTTGCGTTAACCAACCGAGAGCGAAATGTCACTTTTCATTCACGCCCTCTCCAATATCAGGTGTTACTGTTCACAATCTGACCAATCAGACACTGTAGAATTCATAAACTCTAATCATGAAGCGAGCAGACATCAACGCATCAAAGTAGATTAGAGCAAGCTGATCATCTAACATGAGACAAAAAATCAGAGGAAAGAAGCATCAGTGGTCATGTGATCAAACAATTGACCGATCTTTTGGATGTCTCAGACTCTCAGGTCATGTGGGCCTTGCCGGAGAGCAATATTGTTGAGTGCAATATTGGTCTCCTTTGGTGCATATGACCTGATATTACACTCGGGATCAGTCCATATTTGGATATAGGATTGCTCAGATAAAATGTTATATTTCACGCTACAATGGGCTGAAGTTAATATTGTATTGATCTTCCTGTTTAGCTGAGGTAAGATAGTATATTTCTCCTCCTTTAAGCTGGAGTAATATTTGTGTCGTTCCCATGTGAAAGTTCTCTAAAAAATCCCAGTATATATTCAGCAGGAGAGATGTTTGCATATTTATGTTTGCAAACAAAGGTCACCTCTGAGGCATAAATCTCTACACTAATCCTACAAATGCAAAAATTGTCCCAGTAAATATTTTCATCTTAGTTGAACAGCAAAATTAGCAATAAAAGGAAAGATAAATAACACATTATAAATAACGCACACTGTAAATAACGCACACTGTAAATAACGCACATTGTAAACAACGCACATTGTAAATAACGTGCATTATAAATAACACACATTGTAAATAAAAGACATTTTAAATAACAAAATTTTAAATAACACACATTGTACCTGCTATTTCCTGTAGGATGTGTCCCAACTTATAATATGTCTAGCCTTAAAGCAACGCAATAGGGGACTTACTTGACTTGTGTTCGCCATAGTACAGTCAAAGCCCCAAGTCAGTGCTCTGATACACCTGGTGTAATGTGGAATTTGAATATTTCAATGGGGGGAGGGCATTCAAGACATCCTGTACTTTGTGACTTTTTTATTTGTTTAATTTGGTATGTAACTGGTGTTATCAGCCTTACGTATGTCAATAGGAGATACAAAGCTTGCATTCTCATTACATGGGGACAACGTATTATTAGAAATAATTCCTGTAAAAATATTGCTGTGAAGTTTCTGAGATTCTGAAATACACGGGAACACTTTAAATATATTCCCCCTTGTATCTTGAGTGACAATGTATTTCATATGTGCAGCTGGAGTAACATCATATTTCACGATGTAGTTAGAATATTTTATTTCTGCCCTCCAGCTGCCAGTGACATTACGTTTCACTACAACGAAAGTTATTCTACATTATTGATCATCAGTGTTTCTTGTTCAAACACAACATTCAAGGGAATGAGTGCTTCCTATTTTTTAAACAAAAACAAATTCAAATTCTATGTATGATGTCTATTATTCATTCATGTTAGACAATATTACAACTCCACTTGCGTCAATGTAGCCTTATCAGCTTATATACTCTCTTCACAAGTTTTTAATTTTCAATAGACTCTGTGTTTGTCCACTAATCAATATTAAGGTATTTACCGGTACTGTAGAAACTATTTTCTCATTCAGATTTAAAGAAAGCACTGCATTAGTCCATTGATTTAATATCGTACCGTACTTGTCCAAATTAACGTCCATGCTCATCTCACACAAGTTCCAATGCTTGGCTTATCACCCCCCCCCCCAAATTTATACGGTCTAGACTTCTAAGTGCCTTCGTCTTAGTGAACGCACATCACAGCAGAATTTTGGCTCCAAAAGAGCCTACCTTTGGGTCACAGTCAGTTAGTCTCGGCAGAACCTTGCCTTTAAGTTGGTTGGAGAAAATGCTTATTACGTCCTGCTCTTTTCTAAAGGAGATATGAAATGGTTGTTTCGGCTTGCGAGCATTCTAATATACTTAATGAACTATGACATAAACCTCATTTATCGTACTTGGTGTGTCAAAAACAGTGAAAGAAGCGCATGGTCAGCTTAATCAGTACGCACAATGCTCATTTTCGGAAAGTTAAGAATACACTGCGTAAAAGCCAGGGTACTACTAAAGTACCATGCGGGACCACTCCATTATTCTAAAGGGCAGGCCCCTTTGTTTACAATCTCCTGGTGTTTTATTTGGTGCTCGAGCAGAAAGTATGATGTCAATGGTGCTTCCGATTGATCGTTTGGACAAGCGACCTCCCCCCCCCCCTCGACTTCTCAGAAATGTCTATTTTGACAGATTCATGCCTGACTTCTTGTCCATCTTCAGATTTTTGAGTGCCACGATTGAAGTGTCCTGGGTAATAATCCAGATGAGTACGGTAAAAAGCTCCTTGAATTTACTGTTTGAAACTTGCCATCTAAGAGATTTAATTGTATGAATATTGTATGATTGAGTGCTTTGGACTGCTAGGTCACTGACACGGATGCGTGGTTGATGTGTGTGAAGACATGATAATCCCCCGTTTGTCGTACTAAAAATTTATAACCTCATAAATAGTGGCTTGATTAATTTTCCATAAATGAATGATTGTAGTATACGTTCTCTGGTATCAGCAGGTGATCTGTTCTATAACTACTCTCTTCGCATTGGTACGAGCGGGTCTATCAGTCGCTTATAAGTGGCTTAATACCATGCATCAATAGTGTGACATTTGGCTTATGAGCTTTTGTCTTGAATTATGCGTTGCTCCTATGAAACCTTGTCAGAGAAAGTCTAACAAAGTGAGACACAGGCACAATAAAATTTTGAGCTGGATTTTTATGTTTTTGTCTACCTACATAGTGGTATAGTACTCAAACGGCAAGCAACACTAACTTCAGGAATCACGTTTAATGAAATCCCGAGTTATAGCATGTTTGTAATGTACAAGAAGAGTTTTAAGCTGTATTTACTTGAGAGACAGGCGACCGACCCGGCACAGCTAACACGGAACAGCTGCTCCAGTGCAAGTGTGTGTGTAAACACAACTGACACGGAGCGAGTGACTCAGCGGCGACCAGTTTTTAACACCGGTTTCATAGGTTGAGCGAGTTACACACGATCAGTTGCTCCAGCGTCAACTGCATGTCTAAACACAACTGGGACAGGCTGGAAAGGGATCATCTTTCAATGCACTTGCGCAGTAGCTTGTGTTCGGGTGAACAACTGGCATTCCACGTGGTATGGACATTCGCTATTGTTTATACGAGCGTGCACAGACAATATTTTGTAAGTGATTCCTGCTGATCCATTGTAAATGCAACTAAAGTGGAGCAAGTCGTCCCGTGGCCACTGACACGGTGACAACTGCCTCTCGTGTAAAAGCGGCTTTAGTATGCTGGTTATGCCAAGGAATAGTTATGGAACGACTGTGATGTTTGAGAATGGTTTTAGAATTGTTATGATGTTAAACGATACAGTAAAAACTCTTCAGTTTGGCACAGTCTCAAAAATTTGGGACTCCAGACTTGAAGCCAAAATTGAATCTACAGATCTATAGATTGTTGTTTGGGAGATTTGTGCGTTCATCATATTTCTCAGGTATTGGACACTGCATTTTACACCACAAAAAGCAAAAATAGACATCGCAAAATTGCTGTTTGTTTGTGATAGTAATTCTTGAGTTTGATATGGTCATTATGACCTGTTTCTAAAGTTCCATTACCTTGAGCAAAATAATTGATTTTTCACTGGCCCAATCTGAATATTATTTACCCTAGCTTTAGAATATCTCTGGGTATTGAAGAATAGTTTTAGCTTTACTTTAGGGTTGAAGTAAGAAAACCGACACCAAATCATTGCGCGGCTGTGAATGATGCATGTATTCATTATGTCTATTTGACACCTGCTGTGAAAGCAAAATATGTGACCAGTCTAGAAGTACTGTTTTCTGTTTGGTTGTGGATAGTGGTGACACCTAGTAACTATGTCTGTGACTAAACTTTGATTTACCTATTTGTCTATAGATGTCTCTGTACTCCTTAGAAGACTAGATTACATGAGTATGCTTGAATAACTATCGAGATAATTGCTTTTGCCTGTGTAAGCAGGATCAGAAAAAAAAATGAAAGCTCTCAGTTTGGGTGAAGTGTATCGTTAAGATGCGCTGCTTTAATCAGAAATACCTTTTTGTGACTTTTTGAAATGATTGCCATATTGAGTGGTTTGTGCTTTCACGTGTTGTGACTGATCAAATTGAAATGAGACAGTAATGTGCTTGCTGTCTTGCTACTTCTACCAATACTTGCTTTGTTGAACTTTTTCAGCATCATTGACTAATAAGATGACTGACTACTGGAGCCTGTGTCTATTGATGCAGCACGTGTATTGATCGGAGGTCATAAATGTTGATTTAAGAAAAGCCTACTCACACATATCTAGTTATTTAGGTTTGTATGTTATGTTGACTAATGAGTTTTGTTAACAGTTGTAAACGCACCAATCAATGAGCTATCCCAGTTTCAACAGATCAATATAATCATATGGCCTTAAACCTGTGCTTTCTGACAAAAAAAATCTTTGATGCAGGGTCATTTGTTATCAGTCATAAATTTGGTCTTCTCTGGTTCCTTACTCAGTTTAAAAGTGATCTCTGTACTCGGGAGGTGTAGAGAGCTCTGACAGTCTGTTATTTCTTCAAACCAAGCTCATAAAATTTCATGTAATGTCATGACCTGAAATTTTGTGAGTTTCAAGTTGCCCTCAAGCAATAACAAACTCAGTATATGGGGGGGGGGAGCTATGTTGACTTTGGACCTCTCTTGCAAGAGTCAAACAATCAAATAAGACATCAGCAGATTTTAGACAATGTAGCGAGGGGCATGGCGTCTAGAATGGACTGATCACGCACAGTTGTTAGGTATTATGATATTGCTTTTCTTGATGTGTGTCTTTAAATTTCAATTTTGCGATAACATGACACACATAATAAGCTGGCCGTGCACTGCTCAGTGAAATGCATTCTCCATTTTCTGAGTATGATTATATTAGAATGCGGAGGAGCCACAGGGACCATGTCTCCTTCATTACAAAGCCCTAGAGTACGTGTACAATATATATTCCCACCTGTTAAGGCAAAGTTGCACAGAAACTGATTGATGGTTAGGCCTACTCAGAGTTATGGTCTAGGAAGTGTGTTTTTGTGTTTTATATTTATTTTTTTCAATCAAAAAGAGTTTCACATAGGTTTATGTATTACCATTTTAATAGTGCTTTGAACACGAATCAGAAATTTCCAACTTTCACAATATTAGAAAATGAAGATGAAGATTCGCGACATAAAGGTATACTTTCCTTGATATGTTCACCAACTTCACCGGTCTTATTTTATGCTTAATTTAAAAAAAAAAATTAAAAGTGAGAGGGTTTTCTGTAGCACCCTCATTACATGTGGCACCAGTTGAGTGAGTATCGTAATGCATGAGTCAGCTGCCACTCAATACGGTGGCTATGTTTGGTGGTGCTGCACCACCAAAAATAAAAATTAAACTAAAAAATGTCAATTTCAGTTGTTATGTTTGAAAATATTTGGAGTTGTATTGAATGAGCATTATATGGGCTTAGGCTTTGACTGAACTTGCATTAAATTTCATTTTATAAAGTTCTTAAATTAAGTAAGAAGAGTATCTTTAATGTTTTCTAAGCTAAGGAATATGGACTTGTCACTTTTTTGGAGTAAAACTGTAAATGAATTAATCATGTTTGCTGGATTTAGAAGAAAATCTACTAGACCGTAGTATGTGTTGATTTATCAAGTTGTCATAGAGTATTGAAACTGAGTAGCTTATGAGGAAATGTCAGTGAATTATATTATCGATAGGCATATCGATGTCGTCGTGTTGCGATTTCGCATACTCAGGTCTAGCCTGTTGACTGCCTCACCCATGGACTGCCTTACACGTGGACTGCCTTGTTGGTCACTCATAAGGCAGGGATTTTTTGACATTCCGTTTATGAGCTTCTAGAGAAGATAAATGTAAACTATTATGTTCTGCATGCATTATTAAACAGGTCAAAACACAACATTGGGACAGTGAAGTGATTATGTAACTTATTTATCTGGGATACTGCTGTTTACCTATCTTCTAAGCCCACCATCGGCATTGAAAAGTGAAAATTAGGAAATTTCTGAGGGGGGGGGGTAAACTGAGCACAGGCATTAAAATCTGACTACTAAGTTGACAGGTTTATGTAGAGGTAGTTGCTTTTGCCTTTTGTGGATTTTGCTGAGGCATCACAGAGACTTGTCCTTATGTTTATTGTTGGCACTCAGCAAAGTGTAATCTGTGTGCATTGGATTTCTCCTTCGTCAATCCTTTAAGTAACATTAATATTTTATCACACATTGCAGTTTGCAGATTATTGCATACTGAAAAGTTCACAGTGAATCTTTGATAGAAATCCAGGCATCCAACTTGGTGTTGCTATCTGCTGTTTATAGTTCTTATAATATTACGGAATGCTTTGAAGAAGAAACTACATAGTAGGAGGATTCCAACTGACACAGCCTATGAGAATGGTTCTTGTATCATGATGAACTTATTCGTCCTTGAGAATTAAACTGCTCGTGCAGTTTCACAAGGATTTCAGACTACACTGAGCCAAATTTGCGATTTGATTTTCTTGTAATGTTTAGCTTAGACTGCTGATTTAGGTTGGCCTGTTGGGGGTGGTTGTCCAAAAACGTAATCAAATATGATAAGCCACATTCTACAAATGGGCGCCACTGCTGTTCACCCCCAGTGCATAGAAATTCTGTTAGGCGTATGAAGTTAATGTCCTGAACAATGCTATTTAAATTCTCCTTGTATTAACGTTGCCATGGTGATTGCTAATGGACAACGGAAGGGTCGACTGATTCTGAACAAAAAAGTGTTGTAGTTTTGATTGTATCCTCGGCTTTAATGTGTAGGCTTGTGATATGGCAATTCTCGCTGAGGATTGTGTTTGGCTGGGTTATTGATGTTGAATTTTGTGTTCGATTTGTTTATTTATGATCTACACATCTTTAAGATATCAGTGTAAAATTGATTGACATCTGAGAGGAATGCCCTGAGGCTGAGGACTACCTTCATCTGTTTACCTGTGTTTATTGAAGCATATTTGATAATCACATATCCTGCATCAAATGCTGGCACATTAGGACTGTGCACACATGTTTTTGATGTTTTGTTGTGAAAGATACAGTACAGTCTCCAAGAGGATGTCTATCGTATAATGGTGTGAAATAATATGGATGTATTGGGCCATCATCTGGTGTCTCAGGACGTGTACATTTGATGAGTTCATGTATATGGATAACTGTAACGAATTGTCAGAGTAGCGTGACATCATGGTGAAAACTGTGAATACCACTTGATATTGTTGATTGTTCCGTGAGACCATCTAATCCATTACCTTGCCACTATGGGGAGTAACTTGGATAAACTTTCTCGTGAAATCATGTGTAAGTATTGTTTGCTCGATATTTCTTGTCATGGCCTCACAAACTTAGACAGATGGTGAATTTTGTAATGTTAAATATCCCGTCAATTTTTCTGTCGGAAAATATCCATCATGCTGTTTTGTTACGAAGAAGTTGAGATACAGACGATTAGTACTTGTCAACACGTTCAGGGACGATTGAATGGTGATCTCACAAACCAAGACATAGACATTACACTGAGTATGACTGTTTAAGAACAATATTGTTGACTAGTTGAACGACTGTAATGCATTGATAATGGCCACTAACTGGGATCGACATTTTGAGAACCAGTTTTTACGATGAATAATAGGCATCAAACTGGTTCTATAAGTCTGGGACCCCTGTAAATGCTTGCTGAGGTGTTTACCCGAATGGTGGATTCAGGTAACCAACCCCCTAAAATAGCTTCATATACCTCAGACTTACATGCAAGAGTCAACCAGAACATACAAGGCCAGTATGAGTGTTGTATCTCCTGGATACTGAAGGATGTCAATAGAATTTGCTTCCTCAAAATTGGATAACTTTTTACATCTTAGGAGCTAAGACTCACAATAGACGAGCTTTCAGCAAGACATGATGGTCCTTTCAAGGAAGTCTTGATGATATATTTTGTGGTAGGTTTTAGTCGTGGCCGTTGAAAGATGACCGTTAAGCTGAACATTAGTGTACGCATATCTTTTGGTGGAATCAGTAATATTATTGAATTCATGTTGATACATTGCAGCAATGGTAAAATAACAAATCATTATGTATAAACATAAAATAATTTGCATAACTTTAAAGTTTATCTATTGAGGTATTTTGAGTGACGTCAATTGGATGTCTGCAGTCTAATTAATATTACGTCATCCTTTTGTGTACAGCTTGCAATGTGCTCTAGTCTACATGTACTTCATGTGTTTCATGGTTACTGTGCAGGTTTTCATCACTTATTCATTGTGGTTGATGCTAACCTCCACTTAGATTGCTTGACAGCTATTAGTCCCTGGCATGATAATAGCTTCAGCCAGTAGCCTGCACTCATTCTGTGAACTCTACATCTGACATCATTTTTTTCTTTTCTAGGATATCAGTTTCAATATTGATTTGTTTCTTGAATCTTTATGCTGTATGCACATGTTGCCATTTGGTTGTTAGTTTGTGTTTTTGTCAACAGAGGGGATGTACCTGCATATGTGTTAAAATATCCAGGATCGGGGCCAACTGTGTGGCTATCAACCTTCCCCAGGGATTTTTTCTGCTGTGCTTTATTCATGCGGTGGCTGTCGTGGAAACTGATTTAAGATTGATTTTTTTTTCATTAAATCTGCTGTTGTCATGATGAATTTTTCAATTAAAGCACAAAAAATGAATAATATGGCCGTGGCTAACTTACAATCATCCCAGATACAAGGCTTCGAATTTTCCGCGGAAACGTGGATTTCCGCTTTTTTCTGTTATTCCCTCCGCGTATTTTCGTTTTACTTCCGCGGAAAAAAATCGGATTTGCTATAAAGTTATCGCGGCAAATTGGTTTCTCACCGCGGCGTTGCTGACGGCTCTAAAAGCGGGAAGAGCTCTTTATGTTTCGGAGGAACAAAAATTGTAATTGCGGATCACAGGCGCTCGAATTTCCCGTTGACTCGTAACCATATACATGCTTTCTTAGTAGTGAGTGATGTCAAAGGCAATCGAGGAACAGATAAATTCAAGCGCCTGTGCCTGGGATAGCGTGGTTCATCAATGGCGTCTGCATTTGGTATAAAATCGCGGTGACAAGCAGTGCAATTCTGCGGTCAAAAATGCGTGGAGCGTGGAGCAGACAGAATATTTCGTTGAAAAGTGGATAAAAGAAACTTTCAATGTCTTCACAAACAACATAAGTCAAGGTTTGTGCTCTGTAAACTTTGAGAGAGGAACAATTATGGAGTGCGTGGGCGAGTCGCCTCGGACTAAGTTTGAGTCGGAGGACCGACTGAAAACGATGAAACACTGGAAATAACAGCGCTTCCTGAAAGGAAATTCAACCGTAACCGGTTATTCGTTGGATTGAAATTGTGGGATGTGAGTGATGTATGAAATTATTTTGTTTGATCCCACGCCCGTTGTCGTTCACTGCTAAGCCCTAGCTTGAGTGCGATTTTCTACGTGCCGCCGAAACGGGATACAAAGTGCTATTTTCGTTACTGCAAATGCGTTTTGAATTGCCTTTTATGTATTTCAATTTATTTTGACATTTTTCGTGTTCTATTTTGTGACTCGAGTTTGCAGTTTTAAAGAAGTGATCACGTGACAGATTCTGAATGATCTGATAGGTTTAAGCCATTGTTTACAAATTTTGCCAGACTATTTTCAGTGTCCCGATAGTTATTTCTTATGTTAAGTTTCTTCTACACCAGTGTGGCTTATGAACAATTAACTCCCGTAATTACTGTTTCAAACTGAAAAGTTTGGCCAACTTAGGATTGTGATTGATGCATTCTATAAAGTATGTTGTTTTTTACTTTCATTTTTCCATGCTAACAGTTGGGGTATGAGCCACAGGTTTTTGTCTTGACCTTTTCCATTTGCGTTGGAATTATAATTTTTGTTGGAATTAAATGTGTATGTATTTCAGGCTTTCTAGATAATCTATGTATCGATTTTCAATTTTTTTTGTAATTTTGTATCGTAATTATAAGAATTGAAAATAAGTTTTTTAGGTCTCCCTCAGTGCAGCAAATCAAGAATAAGCTTCTGCCATTCAGACTGCAAATTTTTCATAATCATTGTTATTATGTTAATTTTAAAAAATATTTTTGTTGCATCTAATTGCCTTCATTGTTGTTGCTGAAATAGATGTCGGGTATTGCTTAAGATGAGTGCGTTATGCCAACATGACACAGTAACTTTTGATCTGTTGAGATATGGTTTAGATTGAAATGTGTATTTAGGGCCGTAGAAATTTCTTCTTTTTTGTCATGGGTCATTCCAAGCCTTGCAGATACCATTCATTGGTAACTGCCGCTTGTCTCTGCAGTTTGTATGTATAGCCAAAAGTCTAGAACAACATACAATTAAAGTTTCTAGTCTTTGCCAGTTTCAAACATATACACATATGCATTGAGTTTCAGTCTTCAAATATTTAAATGGTATATTTTATGTGGAAAATACAGCTATACCTGATAATGCAATTTTGTACAGGATTATTTGTGTTGACCATGATAGCTGAGAGAGAAAAAGATATATATATCATCAGCAAGTTCTTCTAATGATCGTTTGTTTTAGTTGATCAGTTAGAATATTGTATTGCCTTGACTTAATGTCAGTTTTAATACAGCCATGATGGTTTCATTTTGTAGGTACCTTCCCAAATATTGCTGAATTTTGTTTTTGCTTGAAGACCTATTTTGTAAAATGCGTGAAATGCAGACCCAGTTGCAATGAATTTGTACAATAGCCAAAAAATGTTCAAAATTCAGATGTTCAAAATACAATGTTCAAAATAGAAATGTTCATAATACAAATGGTCAAACTACATCAGCTAGCAGTGCCAATTCACTCAACTCTGGTTTCCAAGAAAACCTCTTGTGGATCCCTGTATTTGACTGTTTACCATAGCACTATAAATCTGTGGATGAATCAAATATCATTAATTTGATGGCTTATTGATTTTATATCTGTATATCAGCTTGTGGCTAGCTTATATTGTTAGGTAAAGGGTTTTCATGATCATGGCTGAGAAGAGCTTATATAAAAACCGTTCATCCACAAACTTGTCTTAAATCCCTATCTCATGTATTTTTTAACAATGGGAACTGTTGTAGCAGTAAATACATTGTCTGGTGTGGTGAAGATGTTCTTGAGTCCATATTTTGAAATATTGTACCAGTATAATTCAATTAGCACATTCTGGGCTTGGCTATTCAGAAATCCACAGGGGGTAATAAAACAATTTTCTTCTCAACCAGGACCATAAACCCCTTGTTACACTGTGTTTAATTATACACAGTCAACTGGGACAGATGTATGGCTTAGAGGAAGGTTCACGAAAAACTGCTTTCAATGACCTTGCCTGGCAATTTTAAAAGCCCTATTTTCTGTGACCGACACCCTTGATTTACAGCTGTGCCCGCAAAATTCTAAGCCACTATTGGGACTACTTACCTGCTCCAAGCCCAAAATGCAGCTCTACCCACAACTTTGTACATGTGAATACTTACTGCACTCACCGCCTTAGGGTGCATTGGAGAATTCGAAAATCGGGGATGGGTATGATTTGTCATGAATGGGCATCATTCCCAAATGCTCAATCGGGTTAACGCACGGGGAGTTACATTAATGCTGGACCTTAATTACAGGAGTCTAAGACAACAATGTTGTGAGGAGCTTCATGGAGTCTTGAAAGGGCTTATAACCATCAATTCCTTATAAAAACGCTGGAAACAACCCTACCAGTTGAAAGCTGTCAAATTAGAACACCCATAAACACTATCTGGCGTTATTTATTTTGCTGATGCCGAGTTAAGACCATTGGTTGATAGTACTACATAGAATTAAGACAACCAATCACATCATCAGTCGTTGTCCATTGTTTTTAGGGTGAAAAGACATCAAATGTTGCCACTTGTTTCCTCGTGGTTTTATGTTATAGTGAGGAATGGTGAGGAGTTGGGTTTGTGGTAGTTGTGACAATTCAGTGTTTGAGCACTCTCTGGATTTTTTCACTGTCCCACGGGACATCAGAGAAGTGTGGATATGGCACAAGTTTGTACAAGAAACTCGCATGTTGGTGGGCATGACACACTGGTGCTGGATATGTTCATACATTGCAATCATGTCCATGGAACTAAGAAACTTTTAATTATAATCGCGTTTCTTCTGTTTTTTCATGTTTGGGAAAGTTAAAAAATTCACTGTAATTTGATTTGCAGTGTTTGAATGAAGGGTTAATGATGTTGAAAATGTAGTCACTTGTCAAAACAAGTTAAATGGTCAGCCTTAAGCACTTTTAAATTTCCTGCTGCAAACATTATGTTCATGAGCCAAGAGAACCATTTCATGTCTCCTTCAGTAAAGAGCAGGAGAGTAAGGTTACTTTCCTTCCTGTATAAGACAAGGTTCTGTTGAAGCTCACTCGTGGTTACTCAAGTAAGTGAGTTGGCTTCTTTTTCCAAGGTAAAGTAGTGATGCGACCGACGTTTCCCAAAGAGTCAGGCACCTATAGGAGAGTCTCGGTTCCACTATGGGCTGATGGTAAGCTGAGCATGGGAGTTCTAGATGAATATGGGAATTTCGGGATAACTGCTTGAAAAGGAAATGTTTTAAATCTTCATAACAGTGAGGGATTTAAGGGGGGGGGGGGCATGGCCTCCCTAAAATTCTTCCAGATTCGATTTGGCAGTTCGAGGGTGCGAATGTATGACGCGGGCAAAATCCTAACTAATACTCTTCCCTGGCTTCCCCTAACTCAAAATCACGCATAAGACATACTGCATCATAGGTCGGTGGCTTGAAAGAGTAGGAAAAGTCTGTTGAAACATTCATGTGTACAAGCTTAGTAGAAACAAACTAGTGTATGTTGACTTTAGGATAAAAAAACTTACCGTTCTTTTGCAGCAAGACAAAATTGCTTATTTCATGGTATGCCAATCCATTAGGAGCTGGACTAGAATTGAAATGTATATGCTTCAGTTTACTATTTAAACCAATAATAGGTGAAAGATGATAGTGCTAAGAGATTCCAAGAGAGGCAAAGAAATGATCTTTTCTACTAATGTACTAATTATGTATATGGGTTTTTTTCTAGAAAGTGTTAATCTGTGCAAGTATTTTTGTTTCTGCAGAATTCAGTCTTGCTATCATTGTCAAAATAGGCAGTTGACAACTTTTGCATTTGAGCTAGGCTATATCCTGGGATATTATAGCAGATAACTTCCTTTGTTGGGGGCCGGTGACTGTTTGAGCTAGGTTATAACTTGGGGTATTACAGCAGATAACTTCCTGTGTTGGGGCTGGTTTGAGCTTGGCTTTATCCTGGGATATTTACTGCAGGTAACTTCCTGTGGTGGGTGTAGTTGAGCAANCCATAGTTTCATAGTGAACAAATAATGAGTAAGCCTTGTACATTTATGTTGGCTTAGCAACTGATATAATTAACTTATGGTGGAACAGTTCTGTATAAAGAGAGTAAACGTGCTGAAATCACAAAAACATATTTTAAAGACCGCATACCATTATGGAATAGCGGTCTCAAAATTTTCTGTGGTCGTAATAGGTGGGATTTCTGTTTGTTATTGTTTGAGACCAGGGTCTGCAATTTGACTTGTCGTATTGCGCCATTTTATTCACCTAGAATGGTCTCGAGGAATAACAAACTGTCGGTTCTTTGGCTAGACCAAAAACCACTACCAATTTGAGTAAAAAACAAGTTGAGATGAATAATGGCAGGTGATTGAAATAAAATATTGACAGAATGTGAGAGAGAGTTTATTGCCACTTCAGCTCTAGGGCCCTCGCACACACTGGTATGGTATTCAATATTCTGTTGTTTTTTTTTTGATTTGCTTAATCCAGCCTAGCAGTACTGTTGAGTAACCAGCGGAAATTGCCTGATTGCAGGAAATCGAAAGTGGGTCTGTGCTATTTGTTTTACTTTTACATTGTGATAGTTGTCACAATGTATCTTCTCTTCATCAACAATACTGGCTCAGTGCTTGCAGCGTCTTATTTTATTGATGCACTATAATACATGTTTTAGTGAGTTGAACTGCGATGGGAGACAAACTTCTTAATCCTGTCGTCTGGTAATACGTCACTTTCGGATTATTGGCGTATCCCCCAAAGCTTTGATTACCGTTAGGTAAAAAGGACTATTAACTCTCGGAAAAACAATCTCAGTTTTACGTAGTTAATAACATTTTTCTGCTTGGAATGATCCATCATTTGCGTTTCCCTGTGTTTTTGTAAAGTACGAGGAGATTCATTATCTCGCCAGCTGAGTTGAGGATCACATGACCAGCGGAAGAGATAGTGGGGAGTATTGTACTGTGGAGACCAGGTCCCTGTTGGTGATAAGGTTACTGGAAAGTAGTTGGCCAACAACACATACACTGCTTTCTTGATCTCTTTGTCAAACGTCTGTCAAGACTGCAGCTTAACGAGTGGTCTCCAGTTGGATGGTTATGAATCGAAGTAAAATTTGAATATTTCATCGAGCCTTCGCTGGTCAAAGTTTCCATGGTTTGATTGCGCATCATCTATTTGGACTGCAACAGTTTATTATGTCTGTTTATGGCTGACAGTGGGATGGACTGGGAATTTTGTGAGATAACATCAATGGGTGTTAATTGGTTGTTGTCTTATAGTTTGCCACTTTGCAAACCAAATTTACTATTTTAGTGTACACCCAAGGCTTGTTGAGTTCACGATATACCAGATTCAAATGAGTTGCAAAGACGCTTGCTATCTGCAAATGGATCATTTTCACGATGGTCGCTTTTAAAGCGAAAATTGACATCAACCCGCATTCACTGTCTGAAATGAATTGATTATTTTACCTAACCTGATAAACAAATGCCTCTTGTCCCTGTGAATGCGGACAGTCCTTTGAAGTACAGTCTTATAAAAGTGCTAGTGGAAACACTCCTGCAGTTTTGGCATTACTCAAACCACCAGAAAAGTATCGGCTAGTGACTCCTGCATCCATTCACGTTACTGGCATTTGTGCTCCTGGTGAAAGTGCTTGCAAAAAACACTAAGCAAGTTAAGCGTTTTAGTCAGTTTGTGAACAGACAACTGGCACGCTGTAATTGTGATAAATTTTTTATTACAAGGTTGGTATAAGTGCTTAATTAATTTTCACCCAGGGATATTAATCCGGCTTGATATTAACTCTGGTATTATCATACGCTTCTGTCAAGGTGTCGGTATTGAGGATGTACTTGACTTCAACCATTTCATGAAATTCACAGCAAATGAAGAGGAAAGGGAAGTTGACCAAGACTGCTATGATGCTCAGACATTGACGTATTGTCAAGGGCATCACTTTAATTACTACCTGATTGTCGGCTACTCCTTGTTGATTGGAAAACATTATCCGCATATGAACAAGGACTGCGCAAGAATTTTACGACACCTCAGTTATCAATATGCTTATGTGATGGGTTACACTTCAGATCGAGTGGAGTGAATTAAATGTAATTTAAAACTTATGAGTGGTTGTGGCGTCAAACTAGAGGTGATTATAGTGAAGATAGTGCTGATAGTGGCGTAGAGGGTTTGTGGAAAGGAGGCTATGAAGCTATGAGAGTGTGGGCACGACTGAAGAATCAACTCACAATGGGAATGATATCGGATAAAATGATGATTCTTCCAGGTTTGTTCACTTTGAATAATAATAATCACAGTTGGAGTTAAGGACTTAGCCTAAAATACAGATTTTTATGCTGTTGGCGTTGATCTGACTTTACCATAAATATGTGAATGTAATGCAATATTTTGGAAGAGGTTCACTAACTTGGGTGGGTCTTTTGGAAACTCTATTATTGCCATTTAGTTAATGAACAGATTAGTTACAAATTTCCATTTAAAGTTGCATTTCCCCTTGGTAGCTTGCTAAAAACGAAAAAATGGAAGAGGTTGCTAAGTTCTCTTATTCTCATAAAGTCCATCTCATAACATTTCTTCCTATGATAGGATTCTATTTTTGTTACCAACTTGAGCAGTGTATGCATTGCCTAAGACTTGAGTTGGTAACGGGGGAAAGAATGCTATCACAGGAAGGAATGTTATGAGACAGACTTTATGAGAATAAAAGGACTATCTATTTCGATAGTTGCAAGTGAAAATATGTAACTAACCTGTGTATCAACAAAATGGCAGAACACCCACTTGGCAAAACCTATCTAATGAGCTCCTGTAGGATGACTGTCACCAAGCAGGCTCACCTGTAGGAGGGGTAGGTAGGGATGGTGGGTCAGTGCAACCAGTGTCACATATAATGCTTTACGTTGCAGGAATCTGTTAAAATCCTACCATGGTAAGGAATACCATGAGACGACTATTACAGTGAGTTGATGGCGCAATTCAGGGCAAAATACAGCTCTGCCCGAGAGTGGCCATTCCACGTTAATTATAACTGTTCACACAGTAGTTACCACAACTGAGTTAGTTGTAAGCAGTAAGGTGTTTAAAGATGGTAGTAACTCTGGCAGAATAACATGAAGCTGAGTAACTGGGGTTCCTCAAAAGTTGTATCACACTGGGAAGGAAGTTGTGGGCAACTCAAGTCACTACTGGTCCCCAGACTTCTTTTTATAGCTTAGGGATCTCCAGAAACTCTGGGCTCTGTGACCAAGCACTGATAATCACCATCTCCAGCTCCACAACTGACAGCGCTGCTGGGTTCACTCAGGGGTTACTGGAGTTCATGCTGGCTGGAGGCTGTGTGGGTAGTCCATTATTGTAGCAGAGATGATTATTAATCTTTGAAAGTATTTGCCTTCCTATTTATGCTCAACGGTAAACATGAGAATCCCCAATTTGTTTATATCCTATCGATTTGAAGCAGTAAAGTTTGTTAATCTAATCGATTTATGATGTAAAATGTGTCTAAGGACATCAGTGCTCCAAGCACAAATGGCAGTTGTTAAATGTTGGTCTCTCATTTACAAAACTCTGGTCTATTACCAGTCCTCTGCAGCCTTTCCCACTAACTCCTCTATAGTAGTGACAGAGTTTAGGCTAGTTCTAAGGATTAAACACTTGATAGCGTTGTTGATACGCACTCTAAGTGCCTCTCAAAACCTCTAGTGGTTACTGACATTGGAGTGGAGGTAACATTCCCCTTCTATGGGAATTGTGTAACTCTGCAGGTAATGTCCCAAGTGATGGCTGTTTTAGTTACGCTTTCCCATGGGCGGCGCAGCACCAAAACAGACGGCGGAGCACTGAAATAAATGGAGGGCTATAGCCCTCCAGCCCCCTATGGTGCACCGCTCATGCTTCCTGCTGATCAAAACTGCAATACGGGAGTCGTGGCATTGATATGGGAAGGCAATGCAGCCTTATACACAGCCCAATGATGTGTTCATAGGGCTTAATTACAAGTTGTCGTTATACTTGTAACTTGTGGGAAAATATATGTTCAGACTAGGCAAGATGAATAAATGTTCAGACTGCGCAAGATGAATAAATGAGATTGATATAGAATCCCAATAATTTGATTCAAAACGACTTAATTTAGCCTGAAGGAAAAGATACAGCATTTTAGTATTTTTGTACTTGTTTGTAAGGTCCAGTGAACTGGACCTTTTTTACCTATGTATCGTTTTGAGGGCATGGTTCTTTCTTGTCTGTCCTCTAAGGAGAGATTGCAGTAAGCTTTGGTGGTTGCTCTGCTGATCCAATGACTGCTGTTGCTACCTGGTGATGAAGGGAGGTACTTCCTCTTAACGTGGTCGGATCTGACAGAAATTTTCTTTTGTGCCAAACAAGGGTTAGAGGAATCTTGAGTCAAGATGACTTGCCTCAATTCACAAAAGTCTAATTTACAAAGTGGTTACTAGGTGCTCGAGACAGATTGTTGGTGTTTCTCTCTTGCTTCTGTTGTTGACAGCTCATTCATTCTCCACTTATTTTACTCAAAACTGATGGCCAAGATTTTCATTTTTTCCATTTTCAATGTCCATTTACCTTTTGATGGGAGTTGCTTATAATGGACGATGGTTAATGTAAGTTTTTAATTTTTTGCAGACAATGACCTCGACGATTTGGAGATGCAGGTCGTTCGGTACAAACCTGAAGGTCTTGGGTCCTTGTGTAAAAACACAAAATTTTCCAGAAAGGAACTACAGATCATGTATCGTGGATTCAAACAGGTGAGTTGTGTACAGAAGTTTTGTGAGAGTAACATGTTTACAATTGGATATTTATGATTCAAGCTGTGACCTTGCACAGCTTGAGTTGTCATCATAGTTCGCAAAATGATGTCACTTCCAGAACCAAGACGACATTCATGGTTTCTTCTGATTGAGTTTGAACTCTCATACAGCGCCATCTATGAAACTCATTGTTATTGGATCATGTTTTGAGGTGGAGCCTTTTGTTTTTCTTTTTTGTTTTTACACTAACTTTGCAGTATTAATTACAAATTACAGAATTGTGATGTAATTATTTCTGCTGGGACTTTAATTACAGTTGTTTGATTGATTTACTGATAGATTTTCTCTTCAAATTTTAAAAAGTTTCTGGTTATCTCACTTAAATACAAAGCTTCTTTCCCTACCGACACTGCACCATGCAGTTCATCAAGGATTAGATTAAAAATGAGTGCAATTCTTCTGGGCTCCAGGAGTGGTCAGTATTTCAATAACTGACTAATCAAATGTCCCTGACTGCATTATCAACATTCAGTTCACATTCACTTGAGCTCCATTTATCAGAACGGTATTTTGAATGCAGTTGAGAATTACCAGGAAGGTCATATGGTGCAGCAGTTATGAAACCAATGATTTCTACTAAAATTGCAACAACAACATGTTTTGCTGTTGTTTTAGTCTCAGGTCAAAGCTAATTAGTGTTCATTAAAGCTGCCATATACCCAAGTAGGGTGCGCAACGCCTCAGTTCAACATTGCAACTTACGGCGTTGCTACAAAGTTGCAGTTTGTTATTGCTTTAAACCATGCCTGACCTGACTGGTCATTTTATGCATCCAGGATCTGTCTCCAGCAATAGCCAATGGTAAATTTTTGGCTAGCCCTGAAATCACTTTTAATCAGAGTGAAGTTGAGATTAATTTTGTAACGCAATTGCAAGAAATTGAAACCCGGCAGATATTTGGCATTATGAGTAAACATGTTTGAAGATATAAAATGGTGGTGTTATAATTCAGGACGGGCCTATTGGAAAATGAATAGATTTTCTCTCAAATTTGTAGAGTGCTTAGTTGTCAAAGTTCTGTTTCCATGGTAACGTATTACCTTGATGGCAGTTAATTAACAGAAAATTAAAGCTGTCTGGTTGCAGCATTAGGTGCGGCTAGGTATTATCCCTCACACCTGAACAGATGTCATTGTGTATTAAACTCTATGGCAGCTTGGTAAACTTACTTGATATCTAATGTGAACCACTCCAATTGTGTGTTATGGAGTTACACAGTATGTGTGAATTTCTTGACTGTGAATTGCACTCCGGTTGTGGTATATTTGTGACCAATAGTCAATAAACCGTACTCAAATAGAAATGTTTTGACATTTGCTAACAGGGCTGTGGGCCTTCTTAATTTCAACATTAGTTGAAAATCAATACAAGCTCTGTTTACTCCGTATATTTTTTCCAACGATTCAAAAGATTTGCTCTGCGCATGGATGATTCATTTAATTGCTTTTAATTTTGCATTTACCTTACTTATGCAGGTTATGGTTTTATAGAACCTTATCGACAAGACTTAGCATGAAGCAAAACATCTACAAAGCCGTAAACTTGTCAAAAGTGCATATTTTCCAACCTCTCATCAATTGGGTGACGCGATCATGTATTTTTAGTAATATTTAGCTAAAAAAGGTGTACTGATGGCAAAACAACGCTCGCAATAATGTGACTTAGGTTTTCATATGATGTAAATGTTCAAGATGAAATCTCGCCAAACTGTTACAGTTTTTCTAAGGTGTCATTGTGTTTTTGTTTCATGTAACGTAAATTTTGTTTCATGAAAATCCAAAAAATCCTATTTTTGATAAACTCCCATGCAAAAGTGAAAACAATTTCTAACTGCATGTTGCAGAACAGTGTATAAAGCATATTATACCACAATATTAGCGTCAAATGGCAGATACAACCGTGTAATAACCCATAAAGTTATCTCACTAGTGAGATAACGATTTGGCGGGAAACCGAGGACGGGGTCGAACCCGGGACCCTAATATTGCTGGTCTCCGACTTTAACCACTACACCACGCAGCGACTGACGTCATCAAGTGTGAAAATAGAATACTTAAATGAGCACGCGCAATAATCGCACGTTCAACAAACCGCATTGTACNTGAAGCTATTAATATTATCTGCAGCCTGTATCGATCTTTCGTGTACTCGGTGCAAAAATCTTATGAGACTGTTGAAAACTCACATTGTACAATAAAAAATAGAGACCCTTATGGAAAGTTCAATACATGTTTCCTAGTGCGCATTGTCTGAATGATGAATTTGCATGGCATTAGCTAGTACTTAATTAACAGTCATTATGATCAGACATGCATAACAAATAGAGATGTACTGATAAATAAACGTGCAAACCAACGGAGCAGAGCTGGTTCATTTTTGACGCGTGTCCCTTCCTCCACGCTGATTTGATTTGCATCGTTGGTTAATATTGTCAACTATATTGGTTGTGTTTTTGGTTGATGATGTCTTCATTATTAGTTCCTTATTGGTTTATATAACTTTATTGGTTGCATTATTTATTTATATTGTCAACTTTATTCTGGGTTGCATTACACAGCCGTTCTTTTTTTTTCTGCTTACAGGAGTGTCCCACTGGAATAGTTAACGAGGAAAGTTTCAAAGAGATATATGCGCAATTCTTCCCACAAGGAGGTGAGTTGTATCTGTGGTGAACCTCACCTGACCTTTTGACCTCTGAGTGATCACGCTTAAGCGTTGTAACTTGTAACGTGTACATTACTGAACCATTACTATTCACTTGGGAATACATACAGAAACTGTCTATTAGATGGCATAAGAAATCATTGGACATTCAGGGCACATAATGGAAAGCAGAGTGTGATATGTTTTAAAGTCTAAAAACATTTCTATACGCCCACTCATTTAGATGTTGGCGTATTATGCCGTCATCCCTGTCTGTCCTGAGCATCTGCTCCAGTATCTCCAGCACTCTTGGATGCATGTTCATGAAATTTTGCAGGGATGGGATAGTATGAGTGAATTTTCAGATAGATCCGACTACCAGTGAGCTACCTACTGGCAATTTTTGTTTTTATGTTTACCTCTGTATCTTTGGGGCAAATAGGCATCCGTTAGTGATATGACGCCAACTTCTCGTTTCTGGATGGATTCGAGATATTTTGTGCATCCTAGTAGCCATTTTTACTGTTTTCTTGTCTGTTTTTTTGGTGTCTACTCCTATGTTAACCAAACCACTGTAAGGATGGTTAAGAAAATCGACAGATATGTTCCTTCTATGAAGAGGATGGCTGACTGATGATGATTTTCACACAGCTCTGACTACTGTGGCACCTTCTAATGGCAGTTTTGTTTATACGTCCCTGACAGTATCTTCTAAACTCTCTGCAGGTTCTTTACTAAATTTGCCAAGTGTATTTATATGAAGTTGACAACCGATGGAGCACAATGACTTTCCGGCTGAGCAAAGATGCCTTTATTCTGTCAGCCTTTAACATTTGCAACAGGTGTCCCAACTGAAGGGTCACTGTGTCCCAACTGAAGGGTCACTGTGTCCCAACTGAAGGGTCACTGTGTNATGTTGGCGTATTATGCCGTCATCCCTGTCTGTCCTGAGCATCTGCTCCAGTATCTCCAGCACTCTTGGATGCATGTTCATGAAATTTTGCAGGGATGGGATAGTATGAGTGAATTTTCAGATAGATCCGACTACCAGTGAGCTACCTACTGGCAATTTTTGTTTTTATGTTTACCTCTGTATCTTTGGGGCAAATAGGCATCCGTTAGTGATATGACGCCAACTTCTCGTTTCTGGATGGATTTGAGATATTTTGTGCATCCTAGTAGCCATTTTTACTGTTTTCTTGTCCATTTTTTGGTGTCTACTCCTATGTCCTACTGTAAGGATGGTTAAGAAAATCGACAGATGTGTTCCTTCTATGAAGAGGATGGCTGAGTGATGATGATTTTCACACAGCTCTGACTACTGTGGCACCTCCTAATGGCAGTTTTGTTTATACGTCCCTGACAGTATCTTCTAAACTCTCTGCAGGTTCTTTACTAAATTTGCCAAGTGTATTTATATGAAGTTGACAACCGATGGAGCACAATGACTTTCCGGCTGAGCAAAAATGCCTTTATTCTGTCAGCCTTTAACATTTGCAACAGGTGTCCCAACTGAAGGGTCACTGTGTCCCAACTGAAGGGTCACTGTGTCCCAACTGAAGGGTCACTGTGTACCAACTGAAGGGTCACTGTGTCCCAACTGAAGGGTCACTGTGTCCCAACTGAAGGGTCACTGTGTCCCAACTGAAGGGTCACTGTTCACAAGTGTTGAGATACTTTCGATGACTTGAGTGGCAGAGCAAAATTTACTATTAAAATATAAAATGAACTTTGAATTTTGGATTTGTTGTATGTTAGCCATTAAAGTGACATAAATCTTATCGAAATTAGATTTTACTTGTAGTAATTGCAGAAGTTTTAATCAAATTACGGCAGCTGTGTGATCTTCAAAGGAAAAGGGTTGAAAGTCAATCATGATCAATGCCAAAAAGATGGCAAGAGTTTGCGCAATATGTGTTCAAACTCAGTACTGGTCAGATAACAAGCTGGGGATTGTCGATGACTGATTTGACAGTTGGGGGGGTCGTTGGGGAATTCATGGAAGTGTCATTGCAATGATTTGCTTTTGGCAAAGAGAGATTTTGTCTTTTCTTTCAAAAATTGCTCTAGTTCAGCTAAGTAATGTGTTAATTAATTAACTCCTCACCAAACTCATTTCTTTCAGATTCCAGTAGTTACGCTCATTTCGTCTTTAAAACATTTGACGTTGACAACAATGGCTCTCTTAGTTTTGAGGTAAGAATATTTCCCTGTCTGTCATATATTCTGTTTGCTCAGTTAAAAACGTACTGAATGAACGAGAGACCTTTGCAAGTGTTGGAGAGTGTTGTGGGATGAATGACTTATGTATTCTTTGAACTCAGTTTTATGGGACTTGTGTAAGTGTAACTGCATTGGGAACAGAAGATCATGGATACTTGAAGGAGTGTATGTATGGTTAGAGTTAGGTGTGTGAACACCCAAACTAGTTGGAGTTGTAATTAGAAAGATTTTCATCTTCATAATTATAATTACACAGTATTCTAGAGATTAGTTGGTTTGTTTAGACTTTATGTTTGTCACTCTGTTATAGTGGTCGATTCAAAACAGTTAAAGCACTGCCACCATCCTGGTCCGTTTTATGTTTTTTGTGATTGTTTAAGAACAAGCGTTATTTCTTTTGTTTTTTTACAAGTGTCAAATTTTAATGATTTATACGTAAAATGTACATAATTTGGTAACAGTCATTCGTAATACATTTTGTAACATCAACCCATGCATACAGTAACACCAACCCATGCATACAGTAACACCAACCCATGCATACAGTAACACCAATCCATGCATACAGTAACACCAACCCATGCATACAGTAACACCAACCCATGCATACAGTAATACCAACCCATGCATACAGTAACACCAACCCATGCATACAGTAACACCAATCCATGCATACAGTAATACCAACCCATGCATACAGTAACACCAACCCATTCATACAGTAATACCAACCCATGCATCATCCCATGCGTCTAATGACATCAAACCATACGTCTGGTTACATTTACCCATATATCTACTCTAAGTGGTTGGAGAAAAAACAAATGATAAAACAATTTCTCTCTGTTTTGCAGGAGTTTGTTACAGGCCTCTCAGTGCTATCTAGAGGCAATATAAATGATAAGTTACAATGGGCATTTAATTTATACGACATCAATGGAGATGGGATTGTGACCAGGGACGAGATGTTACAGATTGTGTCGGCCATTTATGATATGATGGGCAAGCACTCCGAGCCGGTCATTGATGAAACCACGGCTCGAAACCATGTGGACTTTGTCTTCCAGGTAATTTTTCATATTGTTCAATCGTCTTGTTTTTGGCTAGTTCCAAACATTAAATTATCATAATTTGTCTTCATCCTTCACGGTTTTCGCTATGCCTTTGATGAAAGTAAATAAATTATGACAAAAACTTCCTCCACCGCGCGTTTGAAAACTATTGTCTTTAACGGGACAATAAAATCAACACAACACTTTTAGTCAGTTTCTATAGACACAGTAGAGTTAATCGTAACTTTATAGGCTGTGACAGTGTCAGCAGTGCTCATGTCTAGTGTATTGACACAGTTCATGAAACACAGAGCATTGAGTTTTGGCAGTTTTGACTTGAACTGGGTATATCTTGGCTTTTGTTGAATGCTTGTGAATGTCATGTGACAGATCGCCTGTACACAAGGCGTTACCTTACTTGTGTACTAATATCTATGTACTACACTGCCGTCCATCAACATTAATTACACTGCGTACATACACACACAGGAAGTGCTTTGTATTGCAGAAAATGGACTTGAACCATGATGGAGTCATCACCTATGAAGAGTTTATGGAGTCTTGCCGAAAGGTAATTTGAGTGTTCCATGCAGTAAGGCTGATTAAGTTCAGGAGTAACAGCACGAACGACCAAACTTGACGTAGCTGTAGTGTGATGAACAGAGATACCCACCATTCTGACGGTGTACTAGTCATTTGACTCGTGCCGTTATGTTAGTTGTCTAGTGGTCGCTTTGTCATTGTTGTTTGAATTTCAGTTGTCATAGTTTTGGTATCGTAGTCATTAGTGCTATATTTTTATTTTCTTGCTTTATTTGTGTTGCCAAGCAACTGTGACTGAGAACTCTTCTGAAATCTCTGTCTTGACAAATTACTTTTTACCATGTAGTGCAAACAAGACCAAGTGAATATCTCGTCAGTCGTTACTGACTGCACCATGCTGTGAGCCTCATTACTCAGAGTTTTGATGTGCTAAAAATGTGTTGAAAATGTTATTTAAGTTTCTAGTCTTTCACAAAATGTTGCATAACATTTTGCTTATACATCGTATTTTTGTTGGGCCTTCTTGATTGTGTTTCTTCATTTCAATAGTGTCTCACGCACAATCGCTTTGACATCTTGCCGAGATTAGTTTACATTTGTTCTTCTCCCCCTGTAGGATAAAAACATAATGAATGGCCTTGTTATTTCCGACACGGCACTATGCGTCAGCGATAGCATGCCTAACTCACCAGCTGCAGCGGACACAAGAAACCTGCTGTTGCCAGCACAGCTTGGTGTTGCAGGACAACAGATCAACCCCCTTACGCCCCCTGGTGCTGGTTTCCACAACAACAATATTCAAGACACTTTGGTTCCAATGACTTGAGTCCGACAACAACCCCATCTGGTGGCCAAATGGGCCTTTTCTGTTGATTAATAAATTAAAAGTTCAATGTAACTTATTATAATATGTTTGTCTTTTGCATTTAACTTGTGTTGATTGTTCATCCTTGTGTGAGCTTTTTCCAAATGGAATTTTAACTAGACATTAACTTGTGTTCAACAAAGTTTAGCCATAGATTATGAGTCTTGTAAATGACTTAACTGTGATATGTGAAATCTATTTAAACTGTGTTTTGACTTTTTCTCCAGAATGGTTTTGCTGTTGCTAGTTTACTTGAAAACAATAAAAAATGTTTTTTCTGAAAGTTGTGAAGTGTACTACTCAACACTTATAAGTGTATCAAAACAATAAAATTATGTCAGAATTTTGAAATTTTGGTTAAACTTCAAGCAATAGTGGGTGAGCACCATGTGTTTGACAGATATTTATTTGATTTATGTTCAGAACAAATTTATATTTGTGTTTAGTGCACCATTCATCAGCCTCCAGTGCCCAGGTACATTCAAGATCATTCATTGGGCAGTATGAAAATTTATTACAGTGAAGTATGACTGTATTAAGTGTCCAGTGATATGTACTTAAGTTGGAAATGACAGTAGTGGAATAAGCTATGTAATGTTGTGGCCATCCCAGACATCTTAAGTATGTTTCTAGTGTAGATGAATTAAGTATACGTCTGTGAATAACTTCCTTGTCAAGTTGACACTGATATTTCTCACACCTGCATGTTGTCTTCTTAATATTAATTTGTGCTAACGGCATCCTGTCTTTCTTTTGACAGCTTGGTTTCCTAAGTAGCAGTTTTGTCTTTACAGCTTGGATTCCTGAGTAGCACAGTTCTGTCTTTACAGCTCAGTGTTCAGTTCATTTTACACAGTTTGTTGTTCGCGGCTCTCTGTCCACAGTTCACTCTACACAGTTCACTGTACACAGGTCATTCAGTAGACAATTCATTACACACAGTTTGTTCTACACAGCTCGCTGTACACACACTTTACATACTTCATTCTACACAGTTTGCTGTAGCAGCTTGTGCACAGTTCACTCTACACAGTTTACTGTACACTAGACAATTGCTGTAGCAGTTGGCAAAACACAGCTTGCTGTGCACTGTTGTACAGTTCCTTGCACAGCTGGGTGTACACACTTCACTGTGGGCAGTTATAGGTTCATTAATCTGAGTTTTGAGTCAAAAAGATTTCTGAGAACAGAGTTTGTGTCAGTTTTGGTGACTATTCTTCTGCAGTGAAGGGTCACATCTTCCACCATGATTCAGGCTTCTGTTGATCTCCAACCTCAGCTCACCAGCCAGGTGTAGCTGGTTCAGGAGCAAGGGAGATTGCATCTAGTGTTTCTGTGACATTCTAAAAATGTCTGAGAGAAATATAAATTTGTAACTTAAAAAGCTGCATTTCACCTTGTTTAGGTGGCTAAGATACGAAAATCGAATTGGCCCTTTTACTTTCATAGCATCGTTCGCTAAATTTTACTCACCTGGTAGGACGTTTTTGCTGTTACTAATAAGAACATACAATCCTTGAAAATGTCGGAAAACTTCATAAAATCGTCAATTTTGGGTACGTGTTGCTCAACCCTGAAATTCAAAGAAGACGCGCGGGGACTTTCATTTAGTCAAAATAAGCCCCTTGAATCGGACCACACATCGCTGATCCAAAAGAGGTTAAGAAATTGAAATATGTTTAAGGCAAGCTAGCCCTCCCCCGCGGTTCACACATGGAAAAATATACAGTCTGTGGCAAAGAAAAAAGAAATTTTCAAGTTAGTAATTTGTATAAAGGTTGTAAAGAGTGGGTAATTTGGTAGAAGTTACCATGCAAGTTACTAATTGTGCATAAATTACGCTAATTAGCCCATTTCAAGAAACAAGTCTGACTTTCAGTCACGCGACAGCTAAACATGGTGCAATGTGGCGTTGATTTATAATTGTTTTCTCAGGTATTACCATGACTATAAGGTCTTTGCCTGGAGGTGTCTGGGTTTCAATAAATTTGTCGTAATCTTGTGTGTCGACATCATCATCTCTTACTGTGAACCCCTTCTGCTATGTAACCTTTAAATTGCCAGGGGTCACTGAGATTTTCGACTATGTGATATTATGAAATGAAGCTAACATCTCTACTTCCTACTTGTATATTTGAACTGTCTCTTTATATTTAAAGATATATTTTTAAGGTGCCAGTGATAGCTATTGCCAATTTCAGTTCTCATCAGTGAGGCACAGGATTTAATCTTCTCCCTAAGAACAACTTAACCTCGGAATCAGTATGACCCTGTGCAAAAAAAGCATGGGCAGCCAAATTGCATTTGGTCGATTACAGGAGTTCTCGGTCCTATGACGTCATCTAGTACAAAACGAACGTACTTTTAAAACTGAACCTGGCATTGCTGCTGGCGGTTACTGATTGGCAAGTTGTTAGTACTCGAGTCTACTCGACGTTTGGGCTGGAAGCTTCTTGACTTTACATTCAATGTTTGTACAATGAAATACACGTGTATCTCTTTGTTAATAAAACTCGTAGTTACCAAGTTGTGGGTTTTCATTATTGTTTTTTCTGAGTGCGCAGTTTTACCAAGCAAAAGTGCTCAATTTTAAATAATGCTGTTGGTTATGTTATGAAAAGATCAAATGTACAGATGTATGGCGGTCACGATGCGTCTATAAACTTCAATGACGGTAAGCCTCTGAGTTAATACCGGCAACCATGTCACGTATTCAAGGATGAATCCGAAAAGGCAAAATACCAACGCAGCACGCGCCTTAATGATAACCCCTTCAATGGGAGAGATCCCATCAACTCTAACCCATTACGCCTACCGATCCCGTTTTATTGGATTGGCTTTATAACCAATGTTAAGACGTCAAGTGTTCCATTATGGAAGGATCTCGTGGTTTCGGCTTTCCACATTATTAACCTAAACGCCCCCAACCATTCACACAGTTCAGCTTTGAAAGACTGGAGACAAGCATGCAATGCCTGCACTGTCAGGTTCTTTTTATTAATCCTGTCCAGCATCTTTGAATTTACTGCTCTTTTCCATATTTTACTGCACGTTTCCACACTTTTTACCTCTCTTCTCCAGACTTGTGCACTTCAGTCAACTTAACCATATTTTTAATTCTTGGCCAACAAAATGTGAGCCGTTTGACGGTACAAACACAGACCTGGTTGGTTCGGTCGCGAAGAGCTAGAGTTGGCCAGGCTATTTTTGTCTTTAATATGTTTCCTATTTTTCATGCTAGTTGTCTCGACACTTGTCATATTTGAAGTATGGTCTGAGGCCAATCGACAGTTGAATTATACTATCCCTCATTTAACCAACACGTTACTTTATCAATAAATTTATTAGTTTCACGTTCTTTCGAGTCGTTGATGTCAAGCCAGACATCTTCAGCGTTACACACCCACGATATAACACAACAGAAGATATTTTATTGTATCAACCCTTTTTGTCAGTGCGCAGAGGAGTAGTCTAGTCTTGATTTTATAATTCATTCACTACAGTGGTCCGACGACTGGAATATCTTGAAAAACATGTCACCATTTCCGAACTCGCAAGGGGGGCTGGTCAACCCTAAAAAATTGAATACTTTTTTGTTCCTTATGTTCTCGACGTCCTTGTTGGTAACAAGCTTAATTCGACTTTTGTTTGTAGACAGCTAAATAGGGACCGCGAAAAGTAGCATTTAAAGTTCATTTAGAAAACACAAGCTGATACTGTAGTTCATTATGGGAAACCCTACAAAACGTAAATAACTATAAAAGAGGCGAATAGGACTGTATTTGGGACGTTTTTCAAATATAGGCACATCTACCTCATATGCGCCAGTACTTTTGGTGGAAATTCCGGGTGATATATGAATAGGATCGCTAATCATGGCACAGCGGCAACTGAAAATAGTGTTCGGGTGGATTCAGTTTCACGAGGCAAATTGATTAAACCCATTTACAGTTAGATTGAGAATCTTTTTTTTTCTTTTTACAGGACGACAGTGTTACAAAGATAATGGCTAGTAACGCGTTCGACACCGTACTTTGACGAAATATGCCGTATTTGCTCTGAGTGATGCTTTAACGAACGTTAGAAGAAGTATTTCTCGAAGACGCGCAAGAATATCGTGCTGAGTGTCTTGAAAGATGTTCCTACGTACTGTTGTGTTCTTTTCTATGGACACGAAGACAGCGGGTCGGTTTCTGATGTCACCGTCAGGAAGTCCTTGGCTGGGGATTGGTTGTAGTGCCACGCAGCCATCAGTGGCATATGATTTCAATCTAAGTAAATGTGCCCAGTCGTTGAAAATCATTACAAATCGCAAAACATATTTCTGACGAATAAGAGTTAAGATTATAAACGCTTCAATTGTATACAGCTCACTTCGTTTCCATGTTGACCAAAGAGTCGTCTAATGACCTGAAGTGGAAGAGATTAAAATTTGTTGCACCTCAGGTGTACAGTACACAGTCTCCCTTCCTCGTGAAATAGCGTTTTCTTTGACATTGTTCTTTTATTCATTTGCTCGAAAACTAGCGACCAGTTCTTGTCATACGAGCTGTTGTTAGTTTTTCAACTGGAATTAAATTTCGTTTGGCTTCCCTTACTCAAGGAATGTCCGTTTGCTGAACTGTTTTTGAGCAGGCATTTCCTTTACTGACACGGTGATTTCTTGGGAGTACTTTTCAGTACTTATGAGTAGTAAGCCAATTCGTGGACGAGACTGTCTCGAAACCTGGTGAGTAACCGAACCCAGTAGCACGTAAAAAATAGAAAAATTGCGAAGAGTAATGAGAGCTAAAGGCCGCGTGCGTGCGTTGCGTGCGTGCGCGCGTGAAAAAAGAAGATTGACATCACGGCACAGGAACACTGAAAGCAGCGCTGTGACTGGACGTACAACGGTAGCTTTGTATAACTTATTTGTTTTGATATGTTATGTTTATACGTAATGAAAACATTGTAATTTGTTCAAACTAATGTGTCACCGAAGGGGTGTTAAGAAACATACAACTACATTCACGTTGTTTGCAGTGCATCGCTTCGGCTTACTTTGACCACCGCTAAAAAGAACAGGGTTTCGGCGACCCGACTCATCGATCGAGATCTATCGTTCAAGAAAAATGGGTCCAACCTCACCAACCTATTCCTTGATTTTTTTTCAAAACCCACACAAACGCATGCAAGCATTGTTTGCACTACAGACGCTCTAGATTGGCTTCGACGTCAGACTTAGCAGTGTGAAACACGTTAATTCAAGCAGATACAACTCAATCACTTATTAGCAACAATTATAACCAGACTCTCGAACATTCAATGGCGCCAAATATAAGAAACATCATGTTGAGGAAGGAGATACAGATATGGACGCAAAAAAAAAACTAAATTGATACCACGAGGAACCATGCACTGTAGTCTGAGCCGTCCGACAGAAAATCATCGTCAGCCGTCCTCTTCACAGTGTGCCGATACATAGAACAATTTTCATAGTCATACAGTGGTTTAGCTTATAGAGGGGAGGACGACGTTGCCTCATCGTTAGCGCCGTCTTGCCGAAAGCGGCCCAGGTGTCAACCACTCATAGCACAAAGGTAGATCCGCTTTTACATGTTCTTACCAGGAAGACACTTCATGCTCTTGCGCATGTCAACAGCAACCAGTTATGGAGAAAATTAACACAACTCGCACTACTCGTGATTTCACATTTCCCCGTAATCATTCCGCACTGCCTTTTTGACACCCCTTAAGAATTAAAAAATTTACCTATAATTAACATATTATTTACATATGGGTGTGTGTAGCATTGGTATACACTGGAAATACTTTAATAAGAGAAGTATTGATGAAGAAATGTATTGGCGGCGGCATTATTAGGTCAAATTTGTGGGGAGGGGGGCATTAAGTGTAGGAGAGCTGGATAAAGAATACGACAATAAAACATAGAATAACATGCATCATTTTATTAACATTACATCAGTACAAGACATAGCACAAATAAACATCACACGTCTGTCCACGTTAAATATCTCTATTTTAATTTACAAAAAGTTCACAATAACATGGCTAGTGAAAATGAAGTCTGGCTGTATAAGAAAAGTTATCAACTTTAAATTAGTTTCAAAGTTTCGCCCTTCTAAAAACGTAGTGTCGCGCTTGCAGTAATACCTCCGGCCGTCTTAGCCGTACGACAGCACTAACGACATTTGATAAAACGGTCTGAGAATCACACAAATGCTAATTATACCTTTCGAAGCTATTCATTTTTGACGAACACTAATCTTTAAAAGTTATATTGAGAGCTGCATCGGCGTGTCAAGAACGGTAACCTTCAGAGAACTAAATTGGCAGAGGTACTTCTCAAGCGAGAATTTAAGCGTTTTTATCTGATGTCACCAGCTTCGATTTCACCAAATGCCTGGCAGTCAACAACGAGAATTGTCGATTTGTAATAAAATGATAAAATCACAACTTCAAGAAGTCCGTCCCATCAACCAATAAATCCCAAAATGTGTTTTTCGGCCGCAAGACCGTTTACGTCCTTTTAAGCCAAGTAAAACACACAACTTAGCTCCATTCAGACTACAATATACTTGTATACATCAGACTACAATATACCTGTATACAACCACATAAAACAAGAGGTGTAAACTTGGCCCCTTTTTGAAACTCGATTTTTGAGATCGTTTTAAAGGTAAATCACAGCGACAGCCGCTACCGTGTGAAAGGGTATGTCCCAAGGAGAGTACACATTTAAATTAAAACTCCAACCAAAAGCACCACAAGTAATGACACAACTACACTATCACAAACCACACGGTCACAAACCACATTAAATATGCACTATAAATACATCATCAGACAAAGATATGACAGAGATAATTCCCTTAGGTACCAGCTAAAGTATTTTGAAAAACACATTCCTGTACTTAGAAGACACACGAGCACATAACACACAATATATTGAGCAAATTTGCATCACAATACCAATTACCCGAGGCAGTACGTTTATTTTATTGTTTTCCCTGGCTCTATAGGCCATTGAAAGGCTGCTTAGATACTTACCTTTTCCACTGTTCACTGCAGGGATGCTCTGATTGTTGCAATATAATCTTAGTCAGCTTGCAAATAAACATTTTTTAGCCAATCACACACCATACTTTACGGTGTGTCGCAACTTATAAGGGGCAAATTACGCCAAACGTGTTCATGGATATCAGGCAAATAAAGATTAGTCTTTTTAGAAACGTTCAGATAGTTAAAACACTGAACCCAGCTAAACCAGTTGTATACCTATGCTTTCCAAACATTTCGTTCCGGCACGCAGCCCGGCCTCCAGAGAAGTTCCGTGGACATAGATACCAGCCCGTATCACTAGAACAATTGTTAAAGTCGGACATCTTCATGTGAATAGTTGCCACCTACTGAGACGTGCCTATATATGCGACACACCAAAGCGTTAGTACCCGTAGTTCAAAGATATTTGCCTCAAGCCTGCAGCTGTGTTATGGTGTTCGATAAACAGTCCAGGTCAGTTCTTGTATTCGTTTTCATACACTTGTAACTTTTCTACGGAAAGTAAGGCTTCTGCTGTAAGAGGCCGTAATCCACAATAATTTAAGAAGTGTTTTACGAAGGAGTAGTCGTTTGTGAGTGCCCAAGTGTCTAGACTCCGTTTTGTTTTGGCGTAAGCACACTGCAAGTGTGACGTCATAACATCGACAGTTTGGGAGCATTGGATGGTCTTTTAAAATGATATTTGACTTCACATTTGGTTTCGCAAATTCCGGGATTTTTGTTCAGTCAAATGTTAAGAGCTTAAAGTAACTCTGGATAAGAAGAAGCACCTTTACAAAATAATAACACACCCAAGTATCAACCATTCCCGAAACCGGAATTTGTTACAATAATATAGACCAGATAAGTCCATTTTGCCTCGTGGACGACAATGGGAGATTTTGATGGTGTGTTGAGCCTAAAAATCAAGATGCTGGCCAGTCCTACAAAAATCGATCAGGTTTTGCAATGACTGCCTAATTCAAAATAATAATAATATTAATAATATCCTATCTTGGTTGCAGGGCTTTCACTTCCAACAACTAAAAAACAGTTAATTTGGCGTAACACGGGGCGTGCCTACCTCTGGAGTTCTATTTTTGAGGAACTGGACATTGATTAAAATATCCAAGGAAACAGAATATCACCATCAAACTTCAACAAAGTGACAGCTCGGTGTGGGTTGCCAGATGTCCGTTCACTGTAGGTCATTAGATGGCTCCACTAGTCAAAATGCACATCCGCTCAGAGTTTCTTCCGTCGTTGATCACAGTTGATGTAAAAATGATCGAATTATCAGCCATTCTGGCTAAGAAAGCAGTGCTCCTAATATCGCCAGGTACAGTGCAAGACGTGGCAATTAGTCTTCGACAGTTTATACTTTAAACTTTTTCAATGTTGGCGAGTTGCCGGTTGTCATCCTCGAAATTAAGTTTGGCGGAGTCGTCTGCTCCTAAAGACACCTCCACCATCGCGCCACGTTCAGCAGACTCACCTTCACGTAAATTACGATCTAACACTTCGCTTCCAGCATATGGCAAGCCGGAGTTTCCTTCACCGGCGTCTTTTTTGAAATCCGATACGGCCGACTTATCCACAGTTGTATCTTCGTCCACCACGACGGTAGTATGACCAATATCATCAGATGCGATACTCTTCAAACCACTATCTAGCATCTGCCCTTCCACAGCCGGAGTATCAGATTTTTTACGGTCAGCCGTTTGTCCATTGTCATCCTCGACAACTGAAGTGGTGGAGTGATCTGCAGGTAAAGATTGTTCTGCCAAGGTATCCGCATTACCTTCATCATCAGCCGTGTTCTGTGAAGCACCAAGTGACATATCACCTACTACAGCCGGTACGTCCGAATTTTTTTCCCCAGCAAGGGGTTCTTTGTCGTCCTTGGCAGCGACAACGGTGAAATTATCAGCAGATACAGATTCGTCCGCCACAACAAGGTCCGCACCTGCATCAGCACTAGCAGTCGTCTCGCTACCCACAGTTGGCGCGACAGAGTTTGCGTCACCAGTCGAATTGTCCATACTTACAACTCCGTACTCCACAACTTCATCTTTATCACCAACCGCGATGTTTGTTGAATTGCGATCTAGCGTCTCGTCTTTCACAGCTTGAGGGCTCGAGCCCTTTCCATCGACTAGTTCCCTTTTGTCATCAGACAAGGTCAAGTTATCAGGAACTGAACTTTTGTCCACCATGGGAACTGGGTCACCTTCATCACCGGCGATGTTCCCTAAGGTACTGTCTGACACATTGCCTTCCACACTTGACATATTCGAACACTCTTCCTCAACAAATTGCCGTTTCTCACCATTGGATTCGAGCTCACTCGAGGTATCTGCCACAGATTCGTCTACTACAATGGACGTATTATTAATTTGTACAGTGGCGATGTTACCTGGAGCGGGACCTGGTATTTCACTTTCCACAACCAAATCATCTAAATGTTCCCGTTCTCCTTCGAGAGATTGTGATTCTTCGCCAACAATGGATACAGTATTAGGACTTTCTGGACCTTTTTCAACACTTCCAGAAATGTGCATATTGTCAGGATCATGAAGAACTTTAATTTCATTGTTGCTGACTAGAACCTTTTCGAGATCAGGAGCTTTATCTTCGCATCGTTCTGAAGCATTATTAGGTTGGTCGTCGTCTACCTGTATTTCTCTTTTAGGATCTACCTCGTCACGTTTTGTGTCATCATACGTATCCTCATTAACAGACGTGGGTTGAACAGGCTGGTCACTTTCGTCGGCCATTCCATGACCTGCTTTAGCTTCAACTTTCATCTTCTTACTGTTATGCTCTTCATCATTCGTTGCAAATGCTTCAGCCATGACGCCCACTGCGGCACCTTTATCGATACCTGCGACGTTCTTTGAACTGCCATCTAACGTCACACCTTCCCCAGTTTGTGCCTTCGAGTCCTCTCCGTCGATTAGTTTCCGTTTGTCGTCATTGGCCTCGAGCACGGTCGAATTATTCAGAACTACAATTTCACCCACCACGGCGACTGGGTCACTTTTATCACCAGCGATGTTCTGTAAGGCACCATCTGAAACTTTGTCTTTCACAGGTGACAGGTTACTTTCTTCAGCAACTTGCAGTTTATCATCCTTGGCTTCGAGCCCAGTTGAAGTATCTGGAGCCATGGATTCACATACCGCAACGGACATATCGTTGATTTCTTCAGTGACGATGTTACCTGAAGCAGGACCTGTAGATTCGCTTTCCACAACCGAATGAATCGAATTTTCCCTTTCCCTTTCGAGAGATTGTGATTCGCCTGCCACAGATACTGTACTAGGGCTTTCTGGGCCCTTCTCAACATTTCCAGAAACCTGCAAGTTGCCGCCATTATTAAGAACTTCGTTTTCATTGTTGTTTGATACGATCTTTTGGAGACCAGGAGCCAAAGCGTTACCGCCTTCTAAAACATTAGTTTGTGGGTTCTCAACTTGTATTTCTAATTGAGGACCAACCTTGTCACGTGCTGAGTCATCATGTGTTTCGTCATTAACGTTCGTGTGTTCTACAGAAAGGTCACGTGCATTGGCGTCTACATCCATCTTCTCTTTGTTAGGCTCTTCATTTGTCGAAAACACTTCACCAGACTCGTTCTGGGAAACAATACTGACCATGTTTTCAATAGCATCTTTCTCACCTTCGGAAAATGGTTCATCAACGCGCGGTTTACTATTATTATCACCATTTCGAGACGCATTCTCAAGACTAATAGTAGACGGTGTTAAGTCAACAGTGTGGTTTTTGACTGCTGGTTTGGATTCAGGATGTGCAGTGTTGCTTTCAAGTCCTTCACCTTTGCCTTCATTATTTACAGTGGAGATGGGTGTTGAACTTTCATCTTTCAACCTTTCATTCCCAAGGTCATCAGAATTTTTTTGGTCAGCACTAGCGACAGTTTTTTCGTTGTGCATATTCTTTAACTGAACAGATGCGGTGTTTCTCTCATCTGTCGCTGCTGAATCCTCTCCTATTGTGCCGTCGACAGCATCAGTTGACAAAGTATTCATGTGAATTACTTCTTTTTCACTTCTGTTGACGTTTGGTGGAATGGTAACAACATTCGGGTCTTCAACAGAAGTTGCTACAAAGTTGATATCAGGGGTAACTGCAGAAGGTTGGTCATCATTATGAGTTCCGTCTTTGAGTATATTAGGCTCACTTTCAACATGGTTCTCCTCATGAATGCAATGTTCGGATAAAAAATCCCCGCCAGTTAAGTCAACAGTTTGTTTATCCTCACTTAGTACGGGAGTTTCATCTGCTGGATTGCTTTCACATCCAACAGAACTGGAATGCGACACTGTTAGTTTGGCCCCCATTCCATCCTCACCATCTTTTTTGGAAGCATCTCTACTGTCTTCATTTGTAGCCGCAGGGTCTGCATCACCATTTTCTTTAATGTTATCTTTATCAGCTTTTGTTTCTGAGCAACTAGTATCAAAGGACCCATTTATAATCGTTATCCCCCCAGCAACTACCTTATCTTGGCATTTGACATTGTCATCAGCGTCTGTCTTGAAAGGAACATTCATAAAAATTGAAATACCAGCATTTAGATTACTGCTTTGCATGTCTCGTGTTTCTAGTAGAACTTCTTTAGCATTTGTGTTGCAGCCATGCTCAGTAGTTTCCTCTATTTTGGTACCAGCTTTGATATTGTCGGCATTGTTCATCTTCATCATTTCAACCGGAGTGTTATCTTCTTGGTTTCGAGACTTATCACCTTCCTGCACCACACTAGGAAGTTCTTCCAAGACACTGTTACTTTCTGAATGTTCCCCCAAAGCATATGTATCAACAACATTATGTTCCCGAGACACACCTTCACTCTCTGGTTTCATATCTGAAGATTCTTCAGGACTCTTTGCTCGGCTTGGCAATGACAAACAATCATCTGACAGCTTTTCTTCATCAACATCGTCTTGTTTCATATCTGGCAATTCCAAATTAGTTTTGGCTGTAACATTTGTGCTTGAGCAGTCTCCGTCACAAATTAATAACGATGACACGTTATTTGCATCGACTTCAACAGGTTTTTCATCCTCAGCTGAAGGACTTCTTTCCTCCACTTCACAGACACCCTCTTCTTTAGGCACATGGTTAATTTCATCTACAGAAACTGAAGTAATATCTTCCCCCTCGTATTTTTGACCAACTGTAGCTTGTGTTTTTTCATCCTGAGATAAATCATGTTTCTTTTCACCATTACCATCAGGTTGTGCTGGTTTGGTATCATTATGTTCTGCATCTAAGTGGGTGCTTTGGCTAATGTTCTCACCTTTGTACTTTGGCATGTCTACCATTGTTTGTTCCTTAGTCAAACTTTCATTACTGGATTCTTCCTTGGCAGGTGGCATGTTTCCATTCTCTTTTAAGCTGCTCTCTCTACTGCCGCCTCTGTCTTGGACACCAACTTCATCTTGGCATTGCCCATCAGTGACCAAAGGGACTGTGCTGGCTGCCTTGTTATCAGATTTGTCTTCAATAGGTATGCTGTTTGACTTATTGGATGCAGTCTTCCCATTACTGTGATTTGGAGAATCAGTTGTAGTTATGCATCCATTTTCTTGGTCTACTTCTGCAGGACCTGTTAAATATTTTCCCATTTGTGACTGTGGTCTACACGAGCCTGATGAAGCAGACGAGCTGATACTACTTTTAGAAGATTTTCTTTCTTTTCGTCGTTTTTCTTTGTGCTCTGAAGATAACACTTTTACTCTAGGATCTCCTGAGTTGATATCAGCGTCATTCAAGTCATTGTTGTTTTCCGAGCCAAAATCAGAATTTGAGTTCAACCTAGCTCTTGAAGACTTCCTTTCCGATCTATGGGACATAACTTCACTGCCATCTATTCTTGATTCAGGTCTGCTCAAATCACTGCCTACACTTGATTTAGACAATCTTTTACCATTTTTCACTTCAGTTCCTTCGATTTCAAGTGTGGATGACTTTGTGTTGTGCTTGCTCTTGTCTCGTTTGCCACTAGATCTTGACGTTGGGACTGTGTCAAGTTTTGGCAATGTCCGACCAGATCTTTCTGAAACATTTTCATCTCGCTTACTACTAATATGTTCTACTTCATGTGGCTTGCTTATAGATGTTCCATGTCTGTCCTGAGCAAATGTATCTGATGAAGAGCTTCCATCAGCAGTGTTGCAGAATGAAGGAGATCCAGTCTTTAGCTCTTTAACTTGTCCTTCACTCTTTTTACTAGATGTGTCTGCCTCAGGACATAGGCTATGTTCCTTCTTCTTATTGCTCCTTACCTTCACTTTAGTCTCTCCTTCATTGTTTGGAGGTAATTGTTCCATGTGAACACCACCGGACTCTTGTTTGTGTCTCAGATTTTTGCTTCTTGAGGACTTTTTCCGCTTCGCTGGGGATTTCTCTGAATGCGTTGAAGATGAGTTTGAAAGTTTGTCAATTGACTTCGAGGTCTCACTAGAGCTATCAACAACTGTATATGATTTGTCATCAAAGACAGTGTCATTAAATTTTTCTGCTTTAGAATTTTTAAGGGGTTCATGTTTGTTTTGGGACTCCAAAGAGCAAATCGATGGTCGGAGATTGTCGTCTGTCTTTCTGAGGTTGGAATCATTCTTATTGAGATCTGATGACAAGCGCCTAGACGGACGAGTCCCTCTTTTGTTAGTACCCGGTGAGCCTTCTTCAGCTACAGTGACGTCAGACAGTGGTTCTATACATTTGTCTTTAGTTGGCAAATTGTCATCATCATTACTTTCAGAGTGAACTGAAGCAGAAGCGCTTGGACTATCATCTTCTTGAGGTTCTGGCTCATGCATTCTTTGAACGTCAGTATCCGAAAGACTTTCAGAAGAAGTTGCACTACTTAAGGTCACATAGTCTTTTGTAACTTGAGCAATTTCTAAATCTTCTTCTTCCTCAAAGTCATCACTTTCATAAACATAATGTTCTTCGCTAACATCAACTCTGTCCTGCCCAACCTCGTTCTCATGTACAGAATTTTTTTCACTTTCGTCACTACTATACCTGTAGGACTTCACACTCCTCCGTTCACTGTGATTGGAGACACAGCTGGGAGGTCGTGGACTATGCATTCTCTGATCAATGACTGAAGGTTGTGACTGATGTGTAGGCGGAGTTATTTTTCTATGGTGTGACTTGGAAGAAGGGAAACTGGAGTGAACATCGTAGCTTGGCCTCCTGTTTTTGTCTCCAATCTGAGGTAGGTCAGATTCACTACGTACTTGCTTAGTAGGCTGCAAAAAAGAGAATTCTCTTATTAGAACTCTCATAAGTGAATATAGAGATGGGTGACAAGGTTATTGAAAACAAGTAGCCATACAGTAGATCGTAGTGCTACTTTTTACCAATGAGTTTTAGCCATTTAGAATAGCACCAAACGTATTGTAAATCCTCCGGAGGCTCAGCATAAATAAACTTTGCCTAAAACAAGGCAATTGCTGCCATTGTGAATATCTATCAAGAACTTTGGTAGATATTGAGCGAAAAAAAATCCTAAATTGCCACTAAGGGGTGCCACAGTAGTTGGACTAATCCCATCAGATGTACTCTCCTCACTCAAAGAAAAGACCCGCAAAGAACTTGGTAGATATTGAGGCAAAAGCCAAAAGTGTCCGTAGAAGGGCTGCCAAAATACTAATGGATATTACGAATAAGAATACAGCATTGAACTTAATAACATACCCCAGAAAGTCTGATCAACCTTTGTGCCTCTCTAGTATTCCCAGTGTGAAGACCTTCACTAAGGTAATACTGAACATAGTGCTCTGTATGTAAGAATGCACCGACGTGACGAGAGTAGTTTTGGACTTTGCCATAAGAGGGCAGATTGCGAATCTTTGTGTGAGGTCTGTAGCGATGAATAGCATGCAACTTTTTAACTGGATGGTCCTCCTGCAAAAGCAAATACGTGTAGAAATAAGTTATAAGTGACGTTGAATGTTATATTTTACGTTGACAAGTATCTGCCAGTCATCTTAACTACAAAACTAATTAATAAGTGCTTCCAAGTGTTTTGAAATTAAAATTACATTTAACGGTTTTGCGATGATTAAGAACAAAAAGTTTATAGATGTTGAATTGGAAGATTCCACAATATTGTCACAGCATCAAGAACATATTTGAAGGGCCAACAACAAATGTGTGAAGAAAGAAAATGATTTAATTTGATAAAAATCAATAAATATGGCACTTGAATAGTAAAGCATAAAACTGAAATAGTACCGTATGCTTAGAAATGAGTCAAAGTTCTTCATCATTAACCATGTAGAAAACACTCAGTGAGCAACTAAATGTATAATTAACCTGTTAAAACCTGTTGAACACTTGTTTTTTAACATTTTTAATAGGTTCTGAATTGTTTGGAATTGAAACTAGACATTATTTTACAAATTTTCACAAAGTTTGACTTTTAGCGCAAACAAGTTGGGAGTCATTACTATTTGTTTACCAATGTTTTAGACTTTTCGGGAACACTGACTAATTGTTAGAAAATCTAAGGACATGCGGCTTTGGGTTATTTTTGTGCCCAGACAAAAGGTCATGATTTGTTTCGATGTAACATGTAAAGAATGAATTAAATTTGAATTTTAAGAATTGTAGTTACCAAAGTCGAGTTCAACATATCTGCAATATAACTTTTAAGAGTTAAAAATCTTTCTAACCTTCATCAAACCTTCAAAATACATTTCCAAGTTTGTTTTATATTGGAAGTGTTGCAAAATGCTTTAAGTGATTTGAAGGTTATGGGGGCCAGGACAGATCGCCTTGACATGCACCATGGGGGGGGGGGTAAAGCTGAATACTGCAGCTTTATCTGGATATACTACTGTGCATTAATAGGGGTCAGTTGAGGAATAAGCGATGTTTAAACTGAAACAACTCAATAAAATCAAAGGTGCATTGCACTAACCATATTGTTTACCTGACAATCGTCATTCCTGGGTAGCATATAAAAGAAAAGATATGATTTATATATCTCATTCATAACAAAGTCTTGTACCTGGTATGTTTACACTTGAACTTCTCTACTTTATACTTATGTACTACATATGCAGGTAATTTAGGCACATGCACCTACCTGTGAACCATTTGAGAAAAACATGCATCAAAGTGATCTTCTGGATATAGGTGTATGACCATTTATTATTTTAAAAACAATTATTAGGACTTTGGTGACAGGCTTTCATAACACGGCAAGAATGTTGGATACACAGGTATCTATCAGTTTGCAACTCAACTTCATTTTAAGTAGTGCTTGTTTATCAATTGAAAACTATTGGCACTGTTGACAGAATACTGCCTGTGAACAGATAGTCATAAGTTTATCTCCTGGTTAACCATGGATCATCACAGTCAAAGAGATTAGTAGCAGTGATTTTGTTGNGGTAGCATATAAAAGAAAAGATATGATTATATCTCATTCATAACAAAGTCTTGTACCTGGTATGTTTACACTTGAACTTCTCTACTTTATACTTATGTACTATATATGCAGGTAATTTAGGCACACATGCCTATAATTGAAACTGCGCCTCTATCCTGAATTAGGTGCATGCACCTACCTGTGAACCATTTGAGAAAAACATGCATCAAAGTGATCTTCTGGATATAGGTGTATGACCATTTATTATTTTAAAAACAATTATTAGGACTTTGGTGACAGGCTTTCATAACACGGCAAGAATGTTGGATACACAGGTATCTATCAGTTTGCAACTCAACTTCATTTTAAGTAGTGCTTGTTTATCAATTGAAAACTATTGGCACTGTTGACAGAATACTGCCTGTGAACAGATAGTCATAAGTTTATCTCCTGGTTAACCATGGATCATCACAGTCAAAGAGATTAGTAGCAGTGATTTTGTTGTAGAAGCAGACATACAGGTATGTGCCTCAAATACAAATGAGTTCAGATCATCATGAGGAACCCAGTACAGGTAAAAATTGACCGTGGGATGATGATCGCCCCCGGTTTGGAGTTTAATGGGAACACAACAGTCTTTTGAATTCAATTCAGCTGCTTGGGCTGCTTGGTCACCTATGAAATCCTTTATGACATTTCATTATGTCATAAACCTATGTGCCCCTTCACTGTTGGCAGCCCAGCCCCAAGGGCTATCTATAGTGTTGGCAAGGAATGGGGTAATTGAAATTTTGATTTGATTTATTGTGATATTTAAACTGAGGGTGGCCTCATCAGTGACACCACTGCTTTCCAAGAGGGCCCTTGAATTTTCACCTGATACTAGGTCCGTCATGTGATAGCTCATATCTGCGCCAAAATGTACTATGAGGATTTCACTTCCTCAAGCATTAAAGCGATGTCTCAGTGGTTGGGTCTCTTTCAACGTGACCTCACCAGCATAAATCTTCATAGCATGTGGGTAACGTAAGATCAGTGCTTAGCCAATTACTTTCAGTAGCCAATGAAAAATACTTGTTGCATCACCCAAACACAATAAATCTCTCTCGCTTGCTTATTGTAACTGTGTATACCACAGTTATGCTAATTACTGAGAACGTAGCTTGGAGGACAGTGAGGATTTTGACACATTGTAATAATGACAGGAGGGATATAAAGCAGGGCTTATATGATTTTGATGAAGATGCACAGAACAAAAATGAAACAAAAATTTGGAAAACTGTAACAGCGTTTTTAAGATTTTATATTGAACATTTGTGTCATATGAAATTTGGTCAAGTTATTGATCCTGTTGTTTTGCTATTAGCATACTTTTCTTTTTTGGTAAAATTTCCTAAAAAAGCAAGGTCACGTGACCTAATTAGTGGCAGGTTGCCATAAAGTCAGAAATCAAATTCTATAGAATTTCTGCTTCAGAAAATGCTTACTTTCACAGACTTAAATAAGATATTGCATGACCTTACGATAGTTCCAAGCCTATTTTACGTTGCAAAAGGAAACAGAAGAGGGCGTTCTTGGTGGATTTACGACACTTACAAACACTTTACTGGCATACTGCGACAGTCTGTCTACTTCACGACTGTGTACAACCTTGCGTGAAGTGTTGTCAAGCCTCGGAGATATCGGCAAGAATGACCTATTAACAGAGTTTCAGACAATCATAAACAAGAGTCCTTTGATCAAGCAAGAGCTGTTCTATGGTTGTCAACACTTGCTTTCTGCGTACTCTTATACAGTTTGTCTATACAGCACTATGGAAATTAGAAAACAAATACTTTGCTACTATGATTTCTTCAGAATGTTCACAGATATTTGTGGCACATTTCCAATTTTAACAGATCATTTCTAAAGTCTATTGGTCTATTGATATAGCCTGATTACACTGGCTAAATGTTGATGGAAACAGGTCAATAGATTTCAGTAAATTAATTCTAATTTTAGCTTCAGATGTTTTATACATGTTGCAAAATTCTGTAAATATTATAACTGTGTAACTACCTCATTTCAATAACAAAAATGAAAGAGGTTATTAGGTCATTAATTGTTACTAATCACCGATGATGCTTTGAATAACCTTGTTGACTGCTAGCTCCTTTGTTGTATTGTAGCCTTATAACCTTTACACGGAATAAAGTTTTCCTCTAACAAGCGACTACTTTTAACTTGACCGAGGCATTGATTAAAAACAAAAACAGCACAGATAGATGAACAAAGAACACTCATTCTGCAAAAGTGTGTTTATAAATATTGGACTTAAAATAAAAAACAATAATGATGGCATATTAACAACAATGACTTACTCGGAGGCTGGCTTTTCCTGCTGACTTTTCTTCTTTCTTTTTGCAACACGTTCAAGCTCAGTTGTCTCCAGGATTCGATAGGCCAAATCATATTTAAACTGCAGAGAGACGCAAGAATTTAGCCTGCTTTTTAGTTCCGCCAAAATAATTTTGCAGAAACTGCCACTAATTGGCACAGGACACGATGCTAAAACTATACACAGCTAACAATTAACATGAATTTTGTAAGCATGCTTCAATTGTTAAAGTGCAGAATTTGAACCACCCATTTCCACGACCGTTAAAAACAGAGGAGTGCGATAATAAAATGAACCATGTTTAGTGTTACAAACATTTGCAAAATTTGCAAAAAGCGAGAGCACAATCAGCAGAAACTTTGTTCATTCAGAAAGTGAATTTTTAAACAAGAAAAAAATTGACACAATTTCCTTTTCTGTACTCATTACGCTCCTGAATCTTACATGCACAAATTGATTTTAACATTTTATGACCACTATTTGCACAACAGGCAAAATAAGAAAATTTGACTTCACTACAGGGTATCTCTCAAGGATTTTATTTAAAGCAACACATTCCACGCTGACATCATGAAGTACGCAATTTTTCAAATCCAACTAGCCAATTTGCAGATGTCTTGTATGGAAAATATGAAGGCTATACTTTTATAGGTAATTTGACCAAGCTTACTGAAGCCTAAAAATAAACATCATATTTGATATTTTTTTATTTCTTTAAGTTTGCTGTCTTACTAACTTGTTCTGTTCACTAGCAAAAGGCTATTGATTAATGTAAGACTGTCAAAAAAACCTGAATAAGCTCGTCTGGGTAGATATTTAGTTAAAAGCTAGTAAACCTGTTCCCTTGGTAACTATTGCTGTGCAAGCAGTAGCCACTGAAGCTGACTTCAACTTTGGCAAATTGTACAACCAAGCAAAACGTCTTGCCAACTGGGGACAAAACAAATCCTATGACCTGCTTATGTGTGACACTGTGGCTAATGTTATGAATTCAGTTGCGCTAAACTCCTGCTGTGTTGTTGGCAAGGTTATGTGACCATAGTCTGCAACCTTGCCTAACAAGTTTGTATTATATTGGCCAAGTTTGTAACACATTTGTTGGTCAATTAATCTTTCCAGTAATGGCAATCTGAGTTCAAAGAATTTTGATTCATAGCAATTCAAAGTGATGCCCATTTTTTCAACAACTTTTACTGTTAAACAAGCCGTTGAAAAAATTACCATTAAATGGTTTGTCCTGATGAGGCCACGACCTGTTGGATCCCAGCGATTTTCACGGCGTTCTCTATTGATGAAGAGCTCCCTACAAAATTTTACATCAATCATAAAACTCAGAGCTGGCAGATTGGTAAGTTTCCCAACTCAAATTCTTTCTCACAAAGTAAAGGTGAATCAAAATGCTCACCGTCCAATCAAATTTTGTAACATGGCTGAAAAAACAAAACCAGTTCTGGCACAGGTTCTCAGACAGGCTTAAGGGTTAAATATTAATAAAAATATAACACCCTGTCCTCCAATGAGTGGTAGTTCCACTTTGTTCAATAACTCACAAGTTGTGGACAAAAAGCTTAATATTTCAAAAATTACTTTACAAGCCACAGGCACAGGTGCATGTTGACCAAAATGTTTATCAAAAAAATTCCGAAGTATTGTTGCGTTCAATTGTAACTGTACAACACCACTTACAGTTTGTCTTTAACTTCTCTTGAGACTAACTCAGCATTAGTGACCACTTTCTTCTTCCTTTTCTTCCTCTCCACTTGCACTGACTGTTGTGAGCTATCTTCAGACTTACTCCGCTCTTGACTTGTCACTTCCGGGAGGGTCTCCCTGACTGACATTACCTCAGCGGGCATGGTCTACAATGAAAACATGTTTGAGCAATGAGAGGTGATCAGATGGAACCGATGACTTAGCGCCACCTGGCTATACCAAGAGGTACTTCTTCACCACAGGAAATATGTTTGATTTTGTGAAAAGACCCTGTATTGTGCATGTGATTAGACATGATGTTCCCCTTGTCCTCTAGAGGAATCCCATATGACCAGTCACCATATTGCTACTTCAAATCTCCTTTTGTATCCTTGCATAAGGACATGTGACAGTAGAGTGGCCAGTGTAAAGAATGCAGGCCTGCAGTCAGCTATTGAGATGCACACTTGTTATAAGGGAGTGACACTCACACCAAATTGTCACTCGGGAACAAACAATTATTTTCACTCCCTCCTCCAGGACCAGTTCGACCCCCTATAGTCACCAATTCCTTCAGGACCAGACTGTAGCATTGTGCTGCCTGATGCCAACATAACTTCCAACCTTCATGACTTTTCAAATGCAATATGCAGGTCTTAAGAGACAACTTCTGCTTTTCATTTCTGCTTCCTACTCTTCTACGTATATTTCGTGGGTGACATAGTCATAATTGTTTGAGATGGCTTTTACTACAGTTTTGAACATCAACTTTCTTCACAAAGTTATAATTATTTTAAGATCTATGGCTAATGTCTCAGATTTTCATTTACTTTCAAACATCAGAGATATATCAGACAACCGTCAAACATAAAGAACTAGGTAAGATTGTTCTTTTAAAAAGGATCACGTGATTCCATTTTAAAATTCAAGCAAACATTAAATTTATTTGAATCTTACGCAAAAGTTGCACACAGTGAATTTGGCATGCCATTAGAAATTTGCACTTACATAAAAATGATACTTTCACAAAAAATGTGTAATGAGATTTTTTTAGAAAAAGATCCTGAATTTTCACCCAACTGTGTCAATTATAACATTAGTGGACAAGAGCACCTGCACAGTTAGTGGAATATCCCTGTCAAAGCAGACATGACAGACATATATTCATTAGTAACATCATTTTTTGGCCAAAGTACACACTGTGGCGATAGTCCATTTTCTAATTATATTCACTAGGTCACGTGACGTGGCCAACAGGTTGTGTGCAGACCAGACTTAAAAATTGTTTCCGATCTATATTTCCATGCGGCTCAAGATTACATATTCATACATTTGTTCTATTAACAAACATGAAAATGTAATGGATCAGTGTGTTTAATTTGCAAATCATCTACAATAACAAACCTTCAGGGGCATCCGGGAACCCCCATGCTATAATTTTGTGTTTTTGCATTTGTATTGGCCTTTCACTTGGACAACTACTGAACATGACTATGCGGGAGGCCAAACTTCTAAAACAATTCACAGCTGTATGCTAAAGGGTTGTTTTGTAAAAATAACATATTAGTTGAATAAACTGACAGTCTGGTTCAGAATAACAGTGTTCTGTGACAACTCTGGTTATACTGTGCTCAATAGTTCCATCAATAACTTTGTAAAAAATTCAGCATGCCGGCGGCGTGTATCAAACTTGGCAATTGCCTCTTGTCAAGCAAATACGAGAGGATTCACCAGACTCTATAATTTCATGAGCCAAGCCTAAGTCCCAAGTGAGATTTTTAACAGGTTTCAATTTTTCCTCGATCTTGTCTGATCAGCTGATCGCTTGACACCGCCACTCGGAGCCCAAGAAAGGCAGGAAAATATTCTTTATTAAACTGTGAAAAATATATGGCAAAAACACAACAGAGCTTATACGGAGGTACACAATACGATGAAAAGGTTTCGGTCACAGGTACACTTGAATTAAAGTCACTGGCAGTCTCCCATCTCCGTGCCTAATGACCCTAATGCATTGTTGATAAACAAAATCCGCGAAATTGCGAGAGTACGGAGCCGCATTTTGCAAAATGTTCAGCGAATTCCGAATCCGAAGCAAATTTTCATCAAACGGTTTGAGATCAGATAATCGCGACTACCAGTCCTTACTTACATCTTATTGTCCAAGAGCCTCAAACCATATCATTCAACTTTTCAAGGAAAGTGTAAAAGAGCCACCAACTTCACGAAGTTGCCATGGACGCCATTAAAGGCTCCTGTCACGTGATAAAATTTCAACAACTTCTTTATTACAGTTCCCAGAATTAAGTGTGTTATGTGCCTTTTATAACATAAACCGTTATTTCAAAAAATAAATGACGGTTACACCTTAGATAATCTTCCTTAAAGACACCAATTAAAGTGTTTTGCGTTTTGGATTGAGACTTGATATTTCCTAACGGCAGAAACGAAAACTAAACTATCAAAATCACGTGACACACTTACCTAGCCAATCAAATGTTCCAGCTCGAAAATACAAAATACACTTCAAGATGGACGGGGTTGGAAGTGATCGGTGTATGACTCCAAAATTGGTTCGTTATTTTACAAACTTGGTCTCCGTTTTGTTTTAAATATTGATTATCATAATAATTATAGACAGAGATCTAGTGTTTCGGATATGCTTCAACATCTTAAGTGGAGATCGCTTGTTAATTAGAAGAGCAGACATGAAACTGTTAGAGATGTCTTGATTGATTGTCATGTGCGTGTTGTGTGACAAAACAAAAGAATCCATCCTGCCCCACTTACTCAGTCCCAGCTATGTTCATAGAGTATTTTGAGAATACTGAGTACAGATGAAGGTGTTTCAAAGCTCATCTGAACTGAAGCCGGGTAAGGGCTTGATACTATCCATCCTATACTACGTCCGACTAGTGCCATTCTATTGATTGATTGTCAGTGTTACCCTCTCAGTCTCAGTTAGGTTAGCCCTATCAGTATCAGACAGTTGTTTTCAACTTTTAAGAAATCGCTAGAGGCGAGCCGGAAGATATAGTCCACTCTGATTCCGATTGTAACAGAGACACAGCTCAATAACGGCTCCATTTGTTGCTAGATACTGCTTTCCATAGCTATAGCAGGATCAGCAGTTCAGATCACACTCACTCAGATATATATACTCGGTGTACTTGTGACTGTTTTTAGCCTGCATTCATTACTCACTTGTGTAATGTATACAGACATACTGGTTACTGGACATAGCGTCCTCTAATGTAGAGAACCAGCCAGTCTCTGAACAACAGATTTTGCTATTTAGTATAGCCGGGTTTACAGTTTAAAATTTGTGTTCAGCTGAACACATAAAACTTCTCCTTAATGCCAGCAGGTGGCATTATATTTGTTACATAGGTTGTGGTTTAGGGTTTTTCTCAAATTTTGTTCATTGATATGTTTTTGAATCTTTATCTATTTTACGATATGTTGGTCATTAACAGTGAAATTTGATTATTGTAATATTTCTTAATATCACTTAAGTTAAAGTTTAATTTTAGTGAATTTGCAATTAATTTGTTTTCTATAAAAGATTAAAAAGTCCAAATGTCACATCCGCTACAAAACGAATACTATGAAATGCATGGATAGGTATGTGTTGTTTATTTGTCATTAAAAGCATTTGATAACATTTCCTTATTTTCAGCAATTGGTGTTGGAGAAGTAAAAAAATCGCTCTTTTGACTATTATTTTTGGTGCTAAATGAATGAAGAATTAGTGCGGCATGCACTAAATGTAACCCTCTTTTCCAAATAGGACATCAGCCTCAACCACAAGAAGCCCAAGGTACGCGTGAATCGACTTGTGCGAACTACACCAGCAAGAGGCAGGAAACAAAGGATACAGAGTTGTAAGTGACAAAATTGTACATGATCCATTGTAAGGGTCCATACTCTGAGTTATAGTGACAATATTGTACATGATCCATTGTAAGGGGCCATACTTTTAGTTATAGTGAGATATTGATTTGAGGGCCCATATCCTGTGTTAAGCTGAGTATCAATTCTGTAACCAATGGTTAAATTGTACTTTTAGAAAGTTTAGATTATATACAAACTCCACACTTGTGTTATGAAGGTTTGTTGGATGAAATTTGAGGACTTCGGACTTGCTAGTGAAGGGGACAATTTTGGCTTTGTCAAGTTTCACTTACAATGTACCTAAATCTGCAACTCTGTGACTGACAATGTCACCTGATCTAAAGCTACTTTTAACGTTATCATGTTTATCATATTTCAGTCAATACATCATCCAGTTCAATCACTAAATGCAAGAAGAGTCTCAAGTTAAACAACAGAGCGCTGGCACAGGCTCTTGAACAAGCTAGGAGTGCACTGGCATTACAACAGTCTGAGAACATCACTCTCAACAGAAAGCTTCAGCTGAGTAACGAGAGGCTCAATCAATTGAATCATGTAGCGAGCTTGAAGAATGAAGAAATCGAGGCAGAGGTGCACAAGAGGGTACAGGAACGGCTCGCACAGATGACGTCCTTGCTGAATCGCGTGACGCACGACTTGGTCGGTACCGTGGATGTGTTGGGTGATGCAGTGCGCATGTGCAGCAATGCGACACCTAGTGGTAAACAACAGGGTCAGGCTAGGACGAGTTCAGGCCAAGAATCTGATGGAATCACACCACTGCCTGCATCAAATCAGAGGTAAAATGCGCGTGTTTGGAATTACAAGTTGAAAACCCAAGATTATCAGGTGTCTGTTCAGTTTTAGATTTTCATGTGTCTTTTGTCGTAAAAAAGTTGAACATGTTTGGAAAGGATTCTACAAATTTCTGACAATTTCGTGTGGAAAAGTGGCACTTTTAGTTCATTTGTTATATCACTAGAGTGCGCCTGTTCACCCTGGGAAAGAGGGTATATTATGCGAAATACAGAGTATCTCATGAGTTAAGTGTTATTCAAGTCTATTTACATGTTCTCAATTAGACATACTTCAGGTGTAATAGTGCAAAGAAAAATAGCAGCAAAACACGAGGTGTTGAATGTCTTTTACCGTCAGATTGTTTTCTGAAATTAAATGGTTTCTGTCCCTCAAATAGCCCAAAGTTTTGACAGATCAGTTTTCTTGAAACCGCACAAATCACCTAAACGTTTATCATTTGTACCTGACGAAGGCCCTCGGCCTTGATTGGGAGGGGGGAGGAGGTTATTCAGAAAAGTTTCTTCTATTGAGTATAATGTTCCATAGAGCCAGATGCCAAGGTTCTGATTTTGTTTTATGCAGGACTATATATTATACTGGCAACAAGGAAGCTGGCAGAAAGCCATCGAAGAACTCCGTTCACAGATCACCGACCACGACAACTGGTCAAGTCGTAAGACGGAGCCAGACAAACAAATACGAAGAGACAGCCACTACCCACGCTCAGCGTGATGTCATCAAAAACCTTTCCACTTTCCCAACATGTATGTCAGGATTGAAAAAATGCATTTTATTGGTTCAGCTGTACAAGTTACTAATCTGAAGCTAGGACACATTGTCTTTGTTACCTAGGACACATTTTCTTTGTATTACCTTCAGCGTGTGTTCACCTTGAAAAAATAGTTTTGCATTAGAAAGAAGTGCACTAGAAATGTGTTAGTACAGCATTTTATGTCTTATTCTGGCTTGAAAATCCTGCGTAACTTGTTAATGGCAGATGGGCACAGCAAATTTAAACATCTGTTGTTGTGTGATCTCTGAAAATCAGTGAGGAAAATTAGTTTCATGAATTAAGGAGACGTGAAGTGTATACAAAACACACATTTCTACGGAAGTTCCATTTGTTGTGGGGAAGTTTGCAGTGACTACAGAAACATGCATGTCAAAACAACTTAGGTGATCCTTTTGTGTCTGTAACTAGGTGATTAATGAATTATAGGGGAAGTGGAAGAAGACTTGATTTTTGATTAAAAATTGTGTCTGCGGTTTATAAATTTGAATGGAAAATATCTGAAGTTGGTACAGCGGCAGATGTGGGGCGATCAGCTGTCTTTCATTTTCACTCACACAAGGATTTGCGCATCATCTCAGACCTCTAGAAATAACTCCTGTGATTTGTGGATAGCTCACATCACTGTGTTGTTGTCAAAGTGTCCGAGTGTGGTATTGAGTTTGAAGAAAAGTAGCTACTGATTGGGGTAATTAATAGTTTGCAGCATGTTAAACTTTTGCTAGGCTTGTAGTGTTTCTTTTGTTCATTTCAGTATCAGAACGCACTGAAGGGACAGCTGCCAATGTACGTATTTTTGATTATTTTCTCGATTTATGTTCCAAACTATGTTTGACAGTCATCACAGTCACTGTATTGTTTACAATTTTTTTTTCTATAGCCAAATAAATAATGAAAATAACAAAAAGCAATTCTCGCGTTATGACGCTGGCCACACAGTTTGCCTTCAACTGGTTCACAGACAACATTGGATTTATCGGGAAATAACATGTAACTGCGTAGAAATGCTCGGTGAGAGTTGCATGCTGAAATATCAGAGCTTTGGTGGGATTTGCAGCAAATATGTGATGTTGTGGAGAACTCATGGTATTCTCATCTAGATGGTCCCGTGTTGAGTTCAGTCGCAGGCCTTCGGCTTCTTCAGGACTGAGTTTGAATACAACTGAAGCGGTTTCTCAACTCAGGCATGCTATTGGCTTACACGCAAGCTTCATCTTACATTCTGACGCATATTTTCCTGCATAGTCTAACAGTCATATGGTATAACAATGAATAAAAATTTTACAACTTTGAAACGATACCGTAGACAGTTGATTCACTCAGCAGGGTGTTTTTACAGGATGGAGAGAGAGCCATGTCTCAACCCATTGATACCGGCAGATTTATTAGTGAACTTCAGGTATTTACCACTCGCTCTTTGTAGCATTTATTAAGTGCCCATTCTAAATACTAGCTAACATTTGGTGTGGTGTCTGTGGGAAGTATATTGAGTAACTGAACTTTTACCTGAACTTGTAGTGTCACACTTTTCTCTACAGAACTTCTAAAGAAAGGTGAACTACTTCATGTCTTGGAATTTTTCTCCTTAATAGGATTTTCTTTTTTTTTTTGTTGTTGCTATTTCATCTTATTTGATTGCCAGTTTCCTCTTTTTTGCCTCTTTTTTATCATTGTTTTGCCTATATTCATGCAAAAAAATGTTTCTTGTTGTTTAATGTTACAACACAAAAAAATATTTCTGTCATATAAGTCTGTAGAACGATACATCACCTGAAAATTTTTCCTATTTTTTGTCATGGGTCATTCATTCCAAGCCCTGGTAAGCTCTTGCATACATGATAACACAGCTGTCTTCACATTTCACCAATTTCCCAAGTCAGGGCGTACTATAAGTGCTTCGTATTCAAAATAAAGAAGTTCAATCACATACATCTAACCACCACTTGACTTGTTGGTTACAATGTCTCCCCCAGTTTACACAGGTACGACTTCCTTTAACAAAATATGACTTAATTCCTCGTTTTATGTAACATGTCATGCATATCTTGTACTGTTGCAGGCATTCCAATCAGTGCCACGTGTTCTGAACACTAACTTGACAACAGAGCAGCTCCTCCTGGAGAGTAATGATGTCATCACTGCCATACAACAGTCCTCATCCAATCCCAGTTCACCACATAATAGGTAGGTCAACTGTTGAATCCTCTTGGGGATGATTTCAACTTGTTAACTGTTTGAGTAGTTGGCACATCAACAATACATAATCAAATATTAGAATAAACTTCTAATAAACTTGACACCAGCTGCTGTGGCCTACTGACTGCGCAAACTGTAATGATTCTGTATTGATAAACCCCACAGTATTCAATATCAAACACGTGTGACAAAAATTCATGATAAACCATGCTTTACTCGCTGTTTTGTGATGTATGTGCATTTTATTGTTGAATCCTGTGTAGTGCAATGACGAAATGTCTTGTTTATATGATACACTCAAGGTTGTTTACTCAGAGAACAAAGGTCATGAGGGCACACATTATGTCATGTCGATGAATCCTCAACTTTAAAAAATACATTAAAGCCTACCACATGCCAATTTCACTGGAAGTGCTCTTATGTATAGTCACCTTCATTTTTGAAAGTTTGTCTGACGGTCATTCCTGCTTTAATTTTTAGTCATATTCCCTGAAAAACTACTTCAATTTCAAAGCATTCAAACATTGATCAATCGAGTAGAAATTTTCTGGCAAACCCAATAAGCCATCTGACCCATAGAAAGCAGCCGGCTAAATACCTTGACTGAACCACATATCTTAGTTGCGTCATTGCACACCAAATTCTGTGGCAAGATCCAACTGAATCTTGCATCCAGACCTGTGTAAGCACAGCTCCCTGAGAAAGTGGGCACACAAGATGTCACAAGCTCTGTCTGTGTGGGACATGTTGTGCAGAGAGTAAACAAGACTGAAATCATCAGAAGTGAAAATTTTGAGTTGCCACGAAATTCTGATCACCAGTCATTTGAGTCATGTCTCTATATTGAGGAGTCTGCCAGCTGACGGTATTCATGAGTAATGTCACTGTATTGTGTCTGTCTCTTGCTTCAATTTGGTGACAAAATGCTGCATCATTCTAATGTATAATTCCATTGTCACATGAATGCAGCCAGTAGCTCTCAGCCAAGGCACACTTCTCAAATTCATGCTTAAAAGAGACGCTTCAATGTTTTTACCTTGCTTTGTTCATGTCCAAGTCATTCAACTTGTCCTTCATCGCACTGTGTCATGATTTTTGTTAACTGTTAACACTCGTCTTCTTATTCATGGCCAGCTTTCCTGTTGATGATCAGACAGTCCTGCTGTCCGAGGATATGGACTTTACTGAAGTATTCAACTCATCAACTGCACTTTTGATGACCAATCAACAACCACTACCATGCCCCCTGGTGACTGAGTCGACAGGCTCATCTCAGGACGGTATGGAAGATGACAACATGACCAGTGTAGATAATGAAGTGGTCGAGTGTGGTGAAAATGCTGCAAAGGCAAGTGGAAAAAAGAAGGCAGGACCGCCTTCTGAAGATCTTGTAAAAGGTGAGTGTAAGCCTCATATTGGTTGAAGCAGTAGGTATTGCCAGGAAGAGTCATGCGTCTTAATGATTTTATGGTGTTTTTTTTAAAGCAATTGCAGAAGTACAGTTTACTTGAGAAGAAAATCGGTAAAGCCGCTAGAAAGACTAGACCTATGTTTGCATTATGTGACCAGTTTCTTTTTTTTGTGACTTACAACAGTAGTGTTGCTATGCTTTGGAAAAGTTGACTTCAACACTCACTATCGAAAATTCCCAGAAGCATGTCAGGGATAACGCTGATGCATAGATGGTGATGTAATCAAATGTGGAGCTTTGGAAATCTGTATTCTGCTCGTTAGGCATAAAGGTTACAATATTAGTGTACGTCTGTAATATCTGGTATGGCAGAATCATGTTCAAAAGATGCTGCTCGTTGATAAAACCTCACACGTGTGCAATGTAGTCAGTTGATGAGTCAAGTCAATGGGTGTGATGAAAATGCGACCAACCAGAAAACTTTAACTTACAAGGTCAGAGTTTACAAACTTATGCTTGTGATTTTGCCTGGTAATAGTGGTGTTTTGTAGCAGCAAAACAACATTCTGGGGTTACTAATTTGTTATCCGATATAAGGTGTATTGAGTGGTGTATAATGGTGAAATGGTGAGTGTCAAATGCTTTACATGATTTCGTAACTGTTTTTAACAGTTGAGTAGAGAAATACAACAAGTTACAAAGGCCAGAAGCTCATAAGTGTTATTTTTTGCTTATAGCTCGTATCGGTTTTATCTCATTTTACTTTGAAGTTGGTCGTATTTTTACTCACCAAGCTAGTGCTTGATATACTTATGCATGTTTTGTGTGTCAGGGCTTGGAATTTTCTGCGGAAACGCGGATTTCCGCTTTTTTCAAATGTTCTGTCCGCGTATCTTATTATATTTCCGCGTAAAAAATCGGATTTGATATAAAATTTCCGCGGCAAAGTTCTTTCTTACCGCCGCGTTGCCGACGACTTTCGCCTCGAAAAGCGGAAGTTGCTCTTTATGTTAATTGTCAACATTGCGGGGCATCTGAGATAGCGTGGTGGATTTCCTCAATGGCGGCTCGTGTGATTGTAAACCGCGGTGACAAATACTACGACTCTGCAGCCAAAAATGTTTGGAGGCGGGAGTGGCAGACGAGCTAAGACAGACGCACGCTGAAGCGCGCTTTCAGGCCGTAAAAATTTCCGCGTTTTTCGCCATTGGTCATTCCAAGCCCTGGTGTGTTTAACGCATGTAACCAAGGTAATTTAGTTTGAAACGTTCGTGTTTCTATGGCGAATATCGTTTTATGTTTTCATTTTTGTAATTACATTAGCTACCAAGTCCAAACAGAAAAAGAGCAAGGTTGGAAATAAGGAGAACCACGCTGAACCGACCGACGCTTTGTCTGATCTTGACAGTGACTCAGCCAGTCATAAGAAAACCAACTTTCAGGTGCACCTCTCCAAACTGGGCAAGATCTCGTTTGCTGCTGGTAGGAAAGACACTGGCATGCAGGTGAGAGATACTGAGGGTGTACTGTTGGTCAGTTAAAGTAGTTATACCTTCTTAAATCCATATCATTAACATGCGCATACCAATTAGCCAAGGTTTTTAAAGTTCTGTGGTCATATCTGTAAAACTTGCAACATACATCTGGAATGTGTTAAGGGATATTATCTCGTGATAGTTGTTTTGTAAAAAAGCTACTGTCATTCTTTGTTTTTCACTACCAATTAAACAGTTTTAGATAATCTATTTTTGTGTGTAAGTGAGTGCTGAAATGAAGATGTATTGATGCTAACCTTTGTCTGTTGGTTTTGCAAACACAATTATGTTTGATATCACATTTCACTGCTATTACAGTACTCTTAAAATGTAGTTTCAGAAAATTTTGAATATTTTGAAACTGTTGTGTAGGTGATCAAAGACAGCAAACTACCCAAGGCCAGGTCAAAGCCATCAAAATCTCGCTCCAAATCCCGGGCAATGGCCGTGAGCAATCAAAAGACATTGTCAGCAGAGACAGACGTGCCAGTGTCCGTGTTCGACTATGAGGGCACACCTACAGACAAGAGAATGAAGGTGTACGACGTATCACTGAATGAGTCGGTATCTCCTAAGAGGCCCACACTAGGCGAGTTCAGGCAACAGGTTCTACAGGTAAAAAATGTTGGCTGGTGTCTTTATGGCTTTTGTGGTGTCCCAGGTGTGCTTGGGACCATGTCATGTGACTGTGTGTCACGAGGTCCCCTCAGCATGGGTTTCCACGTAAGTGAAGTCTTCCAATCTGCTTATTGTTCTGAGGAAATTGGAAATACCTAAGCCTGTATGATTTGTTGATTTTCTCCAGTCTATTGAGTAACACGGTCAAATCTCTCCAATTTAAGACACAGCATGGCCAAGAAAAATTTTATCATTTTTTGTCAAGTATATGTAGCACACAATTCAATGATTTTCGATGTTCAAATTTTGCACGATAGCTACCATCAAAGAAAGTTTCCAAAAATTGTGGCCGTTCAGAACAATGGTAGAGGTCATTGAAAAATGAAAAAGGGGGCATTTTTGGCCGTTGTGGACCTCTGTTACATGTTGTTTGGCTGCTAACTGGTCTTTACAATTAGCACAAACAAATTATTATTTATGCATTCTGAAAAACAATTATATAAGCGACTGTCTCAGTTGTGTAATTTTGCATATTAACATATTGTTCATGCCGTCAGTAAGCAATGCTATTCAGATATTTGACTAAGAACAGGTTGTTTGTTATTACAGATACCAGAGACCCCTGTAGTCACGCGATCAGCAGAGAAATCTCGGGAAGCAAAGAGAAAGAGCGATAGCGAGTCTGACTCGCCTGTCCTTGAGAAGCGAGCCCGCACAAAGACCATAAGCAAGCCTAAAGTGTTGGCGCCTCCAAAGAGTGCAGGCAGTTCTCCTGTTAAAAATGACGACTCTGTGAGGACATCTGAGAGTGATGGCAAGAAGGGGGCTCGGTCACGTTCAAGAACTATAACTGTAGGGGAGACAGGGTCCAAGGATACCGCCACGTCTGAGAAGTGCCAGCAGAAGTCAGGGCGCTCTAAGACAAGGGTAACACAATCTGGTCCTCGGTGTCGTGAGACTTTTGCCGTTCTCCCGGCAGCTGTGGATGAGGCAAAGAAAAGCCAAGAGGCAGAAGGGCCTAAGGTTCATGTTGACGATATAGTCGGGCCTAGTGATAGTGAAGGTTGTGTGGAATCCCCCGACAGAATGTCCGCTAGGGCGTCCCGTTCTAAGAGCCACCGACCAAGCTCTAGGCAGGAAGAACCTAGTATGTATATTAAAGGGGAAAGCAAAGTTATCTTGGAGAGATGTTTATCAGTTTTCGCAATAGAAAGTGACGTAAAGGGTCCACCAAAAGTCGTGCAGTTTGGTTCTGCATTCAGTTTGTCTGCATTCAGTTTGTCTGCATTCATTTTGGTTAACCAAACAACAATGACTGACACAGACTCATTGTTTGATCAATGGAACTGTCGCCAGGGTGACAAGGGATCTGTATTAATTTAAACTTTTTGAGAAGTTTTGGAAAATGAACACAGAGCGCCTGATAATCATTCATTTTTGTTTCTTGGTTCCTCTTAGTTGATAATGTTACCGCCAAATTCATGTCATTTATTTGACAAGGTTCTGTGCTAGTGGCTGTAGAAGCTGGTAAAACACTGTAGTGATTTGTGGACAACATGTATTATGGACCCCAAGAAATAGAACATTTTTGGAAGATGGATTCATCGGTGGGACCAGTGTTTGAAAGCACTTGTGTGACTGCGTTATGACTATCTTGTTTTTAACTTTGATGAACAGTCTAGCGGAACAGAAGGAATTATAGTGGTTGCATTTCTTAGGAAGTTTGGATATGCCTAAGCATGCTGTACACCAGGTCTTGTGTTTACGGTCTAAGTTTCATCACTGAAAATTTCTCAGTATAGATTTGACCACCTTTTCTCAAGTCTGTTTGTGCACAAATCTGCTTAGGGCTGTTCCAGCAAAATCTGTATGGGAGGGGGGGGAAGGCACTTTTATTTCGTACCCACCGCCCATATTTTTCATTTATTTCTCCAACCCATGACCCATAATTTTTTAATTATTTTTGATAGGTTGAAATATAAAATCCAACACTTGCAAACAAACTGCCACCAGGATGACCTGTTAAGAACTTAGATGATTGACAGACAAGAACTAGTCGTCTTGTCCAATATTGTCAAAAACTAAAGTAGCCTGTGAGCAATACTTTTGGCAGCCACCAGGTGTCTCTGTTCACCATGTGTCTATAATTTCAATGAACATTTTTTCAATTATAAGGATCTATGAATCTCAAACTGTCTCCACAAACTCTTTTATACTTCTATGTCAAGTGAATATTGGAACTTGTTTATCTTATTCCTCATACTTTTTATTTAAAAATCATCAATTTTCTTATATGTGTTAACACCAGTTTAGTGTTGCATAACTTCAATTCAATAGGACTGCAGACAAACAATTGGCACATATCAAGTTGCCCATGACTTGATTAATGGCTTAGTGAACATATTGCACTCTGTTCACTGGCAATATGGGCTTTTTTGTTTTGGGATAAGTTAGGATATTTGCCAATTGTATTTTGTTTTTAGTTTTGAGGGCTGGAGTAACCAAACTATCAACATTTGACTGGTCAAAAAAGACCACCCATTTTTAATGCATCACTTCTTATAGGAACAACCACCCATAATTTGTGTTTCTTTCTTAAGACAACCACCCATGAATTTTTATTTCTACTGCCGTCCCCCCCCTCCCACACGGATTTTACTGGAACCTTATCCATTTCAGGCCAATCTATCGACAATGAACTTGCTGAAAATCGTTCAGAGGCAGCAGGAGCAACAACAGCAACCTCTATGAAAACCACCAACGATGCAGAAAAAACAAAATCAAAGCCTGCTAAGACCAAGTTGAGAGCCACGTTTGCAGTACCATTGGAGCTAACTGAAGGTGAGATGTTTGGCGATGATGGAGTGCATGGCGACAGTGCTGTGGCTGAAGCCTCTGTGATAATACAGCGTAAGACGTCTCGGTCAAAGAGTCGTGGTACGCAAAAACCAGCCCACACACTGGACAAAGAGATGGAATTGTTGGGTAAGATGGCTGATTTAAAATAAAATAATAACAGGCGGTCTGGTACACATTGTACCAAACATGCGCACGCCACGCATGTGGGCCCATTGCACTGATCACCTGGAACTAAAATTTGTGCTTTATTAATATATAGTTAAAACCGAGCTGAGGAGCTGTAAACCTGACTTAAGGGTCTAGCAGTGTGACCCAGTGGGACTTGAACCCACGACCTCGAGTAAAGAAGGCGCGCACCTATCACACTAGGCCACACTGCCTCCTCTAGATGGCTGATGGGGATGGAGAGAAAATATTTTGATGCTTGCTTTTTAAGTTTCTGAGTCTTGCGTTGTATCAGTGAAACAATATCCTTCTCCTACAGGATCCCTGACTTGTAGATAACATGAATTTTGCCATTATTTTTGTGGTAAAAAGTATTTTTGTGCAAGCACGGAGATGGTGCTTTTTCAAACATGGCGTGTTTGAAACACATCTCAACAGTGTGGACTTGGTAAATATTGATATTTTACTTACAAAGTTCTTACTAGTTGTTTGTAACGTGGCCTCTCATTGGTGGCATGTTATTTACTGCATTCCCAGCCAGTTTATGTGTCTTAGAGACGAGTTTTGCTTGCTAGTTTCTCATTTGAAAGGTTACAATTTCTGTTTCATAAAACGTATTGCCGAATATAAGGCAATGGCCTTACATTTGGGATTGCATCATTTTAAATGATCCCCGAAAATGCATTATTTTGCCATGTGTACATGACTTAAATTTACATGACGTGTTGTTTTGTTTTCTTTTATTGATTGGATATTCTCATGGAATGATGTTAGTCAACTATTCTTTGATAATTATTATACTAACCATTATGATCACGGCTTACCTATGGACTTCTGTTGTCCTGTCCAGTGCTCATCCAGGGACTCACTCATGCTCACTATACCTCTGAACTGTGTGCTTTACAAAGGATTTAATATAATAATTATTGAACTTTAGTTTGTTGCGGATTGTTCATGATATTTGTGATACTTCTTCATGGTGGTGACTTGCTCATTTTAGCCGACAGCCTTCCCTTCTGTAATGAGCGACGGGGACAGGTATGTGTTGGCAAGCGTGTCAAAGTGGCAAAAAAGGTGGACACTGAGGATGACCTTGAGAAGATGTTTGAGTCGGACGTCAGTTTGCTGGAGGAGTACGCCAAACCACCGGAACTCAGAAAGGTAAAGGCTAATAGATAGTTTTGAGTTAGGCTCTGTCTTTAAGGCCAAAGAGCATCGTTGATTCTGGTGTTTATTTTTTTTCAAAATCAAGTCGGTTGTACCTTAATTGTTCGCTTTCTTAGAAAAGCAAATCCATCTGAGATGAGCAACAATTATGCAGGATTTTTTATCTGAAACTGCTTCGACCACCCAACATACTACTGAACTCGACTATTTGACTCTGACAATAGACAATAAATTATTAATTACACATTCTGGAATCTAAAACATTGCTTAGTTTTAATAACAATTACAGATCAACCACGATAAAGCTGTTGGCAAAGTTGGAGTGTGTTTCAATTCTAACTGCCTGTTTATAGTAATCGAAATATTAAACAAAAATGTTAACTTTTGTAAATTGATTTATATTAGTTAATTGTTAACCTGACTCATCGTATGAAACATTGATGTGTGTGTTGTATATTTTCAGACAAATTCTTCCACTGGTACTGCAGACGCAGGCAAAGATGATAAAAAGCTTTCGGTTTCTAGGTAACTACCATTGTCTATTCTAGTGACACCATGGGAACTTCTTCAATTTAATGTCCAATGACTTATCTGTGTTCAGTCATGAGCCCTGCCTGACCAATCATGAACAAGAACAGCTCTGTCGGATGTCACCCTTCCGTTCTCATGAACACCGGTGTGTCAAAAAGATTTGCAGTGTCCGATCCATTTCGGTAACCTTACATTCTCATTAAAGTTTCTAAACACCTGTTACCCTTCCTTGTCCTTCGTCAGAAAATCACTGTTGCATGTTTTATCTTCTGTTTTCTTGTTTTGCAATTGGACTCTCTATTCATTTCAGTGTCCAATCTGACACAGGAAGTTCAGACGACAGCGGCCGGCGTTCCAGACGTGCTGGCAAGGCTGTCAGCTATGCAGAGCCCAGACTCGGAAGGTGGGTAACTTCGACAGTTCACTAATTACTTTTATGAGACCACATCTGTATTTGTGGACACGTTATGCCGTCATCCCTGTCAGTTCACCGGTCCGTTTGGTGGTGGCGTCCAGCATCTGCAAAAGCACTCTAAGAATCCTTATCAAAACTGGCATATGTGTCTTTACTGGGAAGAGTATGAATAGCGAGTTTTTAACGTGTTCAACTGCTGTGGCACCCCTAGAGCCAATTTTTGTTTTTGTTTTTAGCTCAATATCTACTAAGTTCCTCAATGAATCTTCATAAAAACTGAGAGTGCAACTGACGTCAATTTTGGCACAAATCCAACTACAATGGAATCTCCTAGTGGCAATTAGGTGTTCTTTGCATTTCTTGATATCTATCAAGTTCTCAGACGGATGTTGATGCAATTTGGTAAATAGTTTGTTATCACGAAGACAACTGTACTTGTCCCGTTTCATACTGATTTGACCTAAACTGCACCCCCTCGTGGTCTTTTTGCTCCAGTTCTTCATCGTTCATGTCCCTATCCGTCAAACTCTGTGACGAATCCTGATGAAAGGTGGCGGATGTCTACCAATTGGGGAGAACATTGCTGACTTGTTTTGCACCCTCTAGAGTTTACCTAGTAGTATTCCCTCTAGTGCATCAATGTTTAAAATAGTCATCATACCTTGCAACTGTGCTGTATGGGATGCACACAGTGGGCGCACATCAAGGCTATGTGTAACTCTTGCTTATAAAGTAGTATTTCTTTGGGAGAATAAGTTACCTGAAGCAGTTTTTAAAAAGTCTGAGTCACTGTCGAATGGATATGGTTACATTGTTTTCTCTGCTCATTTGTTGTAGTAAACTGCGGCAAGGAGATCCTGGCACCAGCACTATCTATGAGGGGAAGGAGAAACCAGTATTCACACTCAAGTCAACAGGTATGTTAAATAGCCCGTCTCATATAGATCGTTTAAAAAGGACGTACTATTG
>NMRA01000017.1:448852-467637 GCA_002633005.1 Phoronis australis
CGAACCATTTACTATTTAAAAAGGATTTTGTGAAAGGGGGCTAACAGTTCTGGAATTTTGTACAAACTAATAATTTCCTATAAAATCAAAAAAAATTTCCAAATAAGTCTCATTGGCTGCATGTATTGTTGTGAGCTCAAGTATTATTGAGCAGACAGCGGGTATGTCAAGTATTATTGAGCAGACAGCATGTATGTCAAGTATTATTGAGCAGACAGCGTGTATGTCAAGTATTATTGAGCAGACAGCATGCATGTCAAGTATTATTGAGCAGTCAGCAGTTATGTCAAGTATTATTGAGCAGACAGCATGTATGTCAAATGTTATTGAGCAGACAGCATGTATGTCAAGTATTATTGAGCAGACAGCATGTATGTCAAGTATTATTGAGCAGCCAACACGTATGAAAGGGAAAGTGTAGAGTGAAGTGACAGGCCCTGTTTTGTTGGCATGCTTACACATACAGTGTCGAGAATCATTACTCAGTTCAGGACAAAATATGACAGAAATTTTACTTTATTTCAGATTGTTAATTTTCTAAAAAAAAGCAAATAGTAGGAAAGTTTTGCATTGCTATCATCAACAGGCACAAAGTTGTTTAAAGCTGCATTTCACAGCCACTAAGCTGTTAATGTTGCAGTCCAAAATATTGCCACGTTCAACCGATTTTGAGTTATTGCTGAATGAGCTGGTTTCCAAATTGTTGTCGGAAATAGAATCCTATCACAGTAAGGACTACTACGAGTCCGATATTATGAAAGTAAGAGGTCCATTTAACCAAACTACAGTATGCAGCTTTAAACATTCCTGCAGCAATTTTGTTAATAAACATTTGAAAAATGACCATTACTGGCCCCTTGTGTTTAGTAAGAGAGTCTTTATCGCAATTAAATTTCCTGACAAAGACACAACTTTCCATTGCTATTGACAGATAATTTTATTGCAGGGAAGAAGTCGTCAACCCTCAACAGCAAGAGGTCTGCTCTCTCTGTAATAACCAATACAGAACACAGTGGCATGTCACATTAAACATAACGATCTGCTGTGGGTCTGGTGTTGCGTGGGTCTGGTGTTGTATGCGGGAGAACCTGTGCATCTATGAAACCTGGATATCAGTGTCATCAGCCGTACATAATGCTTATTTATTGCACGTTTTGTAGATTCTGTTGTCATGACGTGGTATGCTATGTTGTGTTATATATATAGATATGTGTTATTTAATCAACATGACATGGTATACTATGTTGCATTATATATATAGATATGTATTATGTAGCAATTAGTTTTTCATAGTGGATTGTGGTATGCCTTATTGTAATTGTACAGTAAATGTGGACTGATCCTAAGGGTAATATTGAGTCATACATACGAGTGAAAGCAATGTTGCCCGAGGTCATCTCTTAACAGATTAACATGGTTTTACCTGCTTTAACTGATGAACTACCTTTGTCTACTCGCTTTGTTCACACAGTCAGGGCTTTATGGTTTCTACAGCCTGTAATTGGTCAGATCACGAACAGTGACATCTGATGTTTGCATGAATGAAGTGATATACGACTGGCAAGTCAACATCACCTCACAGGTGGAAGTCATCATAGTGCGTTTTGGCCAGTGTAGAGAACAGAAGTACCAGTGATTGTGTAATGAATACTACCATCAGGCACCAGTGGTTGTCTGGATAGACATTAAAACAATGGATCTTGATAACACTACGACAGTTTACATATCATGAAGTCAGTGTGATGTGCTCCGGAACAGCTTGCTCCGGAGTTAGTAACCAAGTGATCGGACATGGTGCCGCGGTGGCGGAAAGGCCCACCTAGATGGCGGCACCAGCACATGGTCATCACAATTGTCTTCTAACAGCCTCATGTTGCCAACAGTGGCTCATGTACTCCTGGTGTAACTTGAGCTCACCAACTCATTGGATTCTCGTCCCGTGTCTTGTGAGAAATTTAATCAATAAAAAGTAAGCTATTATTGTATTCTACTTATGGTGTCAGTTAATGTGGTTCTTCCCATCTGTACAGGTAGTCATGAGTGCAGTTACAGGTTTCTGAACACACCTTAGAGGTAGTTGCTTGCCTTTTTGTTGTTTTTCTTTACAGTTGATTATATACGTGTAGTTGTAACTTCATCCGTGTACAAATACTGTTTCAAATCATGTAGTTCTGGTTGCGATGCTTTTATTTGGTATTTTAAGGATAAGTGAAACCAAAGTTTGGCATTTTAAAGTGGTTGAATGTGACTGTGCGACAGAATAAATTATTTTCCCAGGACTGAAAACTTTGTACTATGCAAGTGTACTGAAATTTAGCATTGTAAAATCTATCCACAATGGAAATCTATTATTAACCAATTAAATTGAGGTTTACAATAATCAGTTGTAAATAGAAGATATTGTGGTAGAGAAAAATAAATTTTAATAAATGTGTCAATAGCGTGTGTGCTGTTTTTAAAGGAAATCTGTAACCTTAAGTGACCTAATTTATGAAATTTACTTTTTTCAAGGCAACAGGATATGTTTATTCCGTGCACTTGGAATGAGCAAGTTTTTAACAAAGCTGAAAAATGTGGCGTAAAGTGTTTGGAATACAATACGAAATATTTAAAAGTAGGTTTTTTTTACAAGTTGACTCCAACCCAGGTAACATTTTGTACCGAGACTATTACTATGTCAATAAATTGAATTTCAGATGCACAATTTATCTTAAATACCAATCGTAGCAACTACTGAATGCGCTCTGTATAAAATAAAAAGATCCATTTTTGTTATAAAATGAATAAGAGCAACAGCGAGTGTTGATATGCACCCAAAGAGTTCTGCACAAATATACTGACAAAAGGAACGATCACTATTCCAAATATCCCATTTCAGCAAACAATCTAGTAAACATGCCATAAAGGAATACACTATCTGAAAAAAATCATTTTTTCACTCAACATATGTATTGTCATCACCATTATGCGCGCCACCTGTTTCCTCTTCAGGTATCTGATCCCTGCTATTCTTAATTGTGATGTCAAATGGTCACGTTCAATGCGCCATTGTACTGTCACTAGGAGGCGTAACATTGATCTCACCCCTCTGAAAATTGGTAAGAGTACAACCTTTGATATAAACTTATCTGTCAAATGTCAATCCATCAAGGAATTCGACAATTACTGCCCACAAAGTTCAGTGGTAGTTGTTCTAGTCTGTGCACTCGGATAAGTAAGATTTTGGTAAACTCTGAAATCTAGCTGCATTTGAATTCGATTTAACTGAGCATTACTGCACACATGGGGGCACAGCACAGTCAGATCTGTCTAGACAGGAACTCAACTGCCCAATTTAAAGGTGGTTATCAATTTCAAAAGTGTTTAGGAGAGATATCAAAGTTCAAAACCAGACATTGCAATAATATGTGTAGAAAAAATACTAGAGTGAAGTGGAATGACAAAAAATGAGCATTTATTTAAAAGAGAAATTATCATATACATATACAAAATCTGATAATAAAACTTCAAATCTTCTGCAAACTCGAGTGGAATGCTGTACTGGAATATAATATGTAAAAATATATTAATCAAAATATAACCACTATCATGACACGTCAGGTCTAATTCAAGCAAAAATAAATTAAATGTTTTACCACTTCTTCAGAGCACCTGACTAGTAGTGATCGAAGAATAAAATGTGTCACTGACAGGCAATTTCCTGCAACAGCTGTAGTGAGAACCCCAGTACCATAACCATGTATAAATCCCAAGTATACATGAGTATTAGGAACCCATTCAGATCAAATGTAAAGTTTTTCCAACATAGATATAGGTCCAAACCTCTCTTAGTGGTGACATTGGAAAATAGGAGATTACATTCCCACATTGCACGGAGCCAACACCTAAGTTGGCAGAGACTAGCAAAATTGACTGTATATGACAAATTCGAAGTATGACTCAATATCAAAAATTCAATTCATACGCAAACAACATTCTGCCAGCAAAGATACACCTAGGAAGTACATTTCATTTGTCGATCTCAAAAAATAGGAAAGGTGCTGCCGGCAGTTGGGTTTCCGCGTCATATATTCCACACTGTTTAAGCTGACACGGACTCTGTCGCCACTCGTACCTAATGCCTGACACCTGTTTACCAATGCAAGCGAACGATAACATGAGAGTGACCGTGTTGCCAGAAGTCCCACCTACAGGGCAGGAGGACCAGTTACGATCATCTGGAGCACAGTACGTCTGCTTCTTAGATGTGCAGCACAACTGAGAGAAGAAACAAATAAAAGAGTTTTTAAATTGTCAGTGATATTGCAACACAAGCTACGACTTGGTAAACAGTCCCTCCCACACGGCAGACGGACCACCTGTGTGGTGTGCAGTAGGTCTGGGTAGAGTTCAGTACCTGTCTCACGGTTGGAAAAATCTAGCCAAAATCATGTGTTCTCATTTCAAATACACGGCAATATCTCGCGTAATCTTGCTTTTTAGTGAGGTCCTAGTGTAGGTCCTAGCGTTACTGAACTCTATCCTGTTTTGTGGAAATGCAGTTCAACTAAAGAAAGATAATAACTTAGATATTGTGGCCTGACAACTGTAGTATTATAACACAAGGTCAACAGATGTCATTCCCACACGAGATACTCCCGAGTGAAGATATAGTGATCATATGCATCGCTAGTAACGCGTGGCGAGATCATAGGAATTGCATGATCTCATGAAACTGGAAAGACACAAGCCTTACAGAATGCAGGCCAGGGCGACAAGTACTAAATACACATCCATATAACTGATCATACCTTACGATGTCAGTGTCACAGGTCAAAGCATTCAACATTCCATACAAGTGAGTAACATACACACAGAGACAGATTTTAAAGTAGTACGGTAAAAACCCTTCAGTTTGGGACAATGATTAGCGACTGGTGAAATTTCATTTGGTCAAATTCCTCAACAAAAATAACTTTTCAGGAAAACTTACTTTTTGCTTTTAGCATGATTTGTATAACATAGCAAACAACATTTGGAAAAATTTTTGGCATCTGAAACAATAAGGTAAGCCTCCGAAAAATGTAAATATGGCAATTTGAACAATTACAAAGTCCCAAATGTTTACAGTACATGTAAATCGTGGAGGAGGTTCTGACCTCCACCCTAAATCAAACCAAGCAGAAAATGATGCAAACAAAGAAAAATGTAGGCTATCATGACAAGGCACCAAGTTTCAACTTCCAGAGACAGGTGCTTGGAAGCTATTTCTCTGACAGGTATTTCTTACAACTGTTCTTGTTGGTGGCCATGGATGGCGGCCTGGGATGGTGGCCTGACGCTATTTAACACCCAGAACCATAAACACGGAAAGACATGAAAACAAATAATTCAAACTCAGATTTGTATTGCATATTACAAACCTCAAATCCAAATTTGTTCCTGACTTCTATGTTGGTCGTCCAACTTTCGTAAACAATAGTGACATTCAAAGGATTTATGCTGAAAGACTTTGGAAACGGTCCCTGGTACTTGGTCTTCATATTGTAAGCCACTGCCATACCGGCCAGAGCTAGTCTCAGTGCGACATCTTGCTTGTCTCGAGTGTGTACCCTGTGAAAAGAAAGTTCCATGCAAGAACCCCCAAATTACAGATTGTCTAAGTAGTGAAGCAAAATAAGTATGATCGGTAAAACAGCAAGAGCTAAATGGTAACCTATAATTGCAATTATTACAATTAAAATTAATGCGTATTACTATTTGCATATGTCGCTGCAGCTGTAATATTGCACAAGATACCAAAATGAAAGGTGGACCACATTGTTTATGAAAAGTTTAGAGGCACCTACGGTCCATAGGGGGAGCCATAGTCAGCTATATCCACAGCCACAGACATGAAGACATTTTTCATCCTGGCATTTGGCACGTAACCAACATCTGCTGTCTGATGCCAGCGAACGTCAGGGTAACCAGATGCGTTACTTCCAGCCTGTGTAGGACTGTCGTCTGGCCCAAGCTATAAATAACCAAAAAACAAATGTAGCCATATTAAGCCATCACGGACAGTGCACTGGCATACCATTTAAATAAAAAGCAGCATGTGTTTATATTCCATCCCATCAACCTGACGCGACTTACTTTATGTTTTGCACAAAAGATTCACCTAAAGTAAAACGTTTTAAATTTATGCAAGTGCAAATTTGTGTGTAAAGTTAAACGACAATCACTAAATTGGCAAATGTTGAAAACAAGAGAAATTAGCAATGCATAGTTAACGCACCTTGTTATCTGAAGATGCCCCACATAATACACATTTCATCTTTCACTGTCCCACCTCTAGATTGTTGTCATAAGACCCAATCAGTCACAAATAAACTTGGTACATGACATTTACCTGCACAAAGCCAAAGGGGAACATGGAACTTGTCTGTCCATCAGAACCATCGTGAAACTTCTTCCGCCAATCATTGATCATGGCCGGGAAGGAACAATTGTACGTGTCAGGGTTGTCAGTGTTGGCTTCACCTGTGTAGACAGATATGATCACTACTAGTGAGACACAATCATTGGTCATAACCGGTAAGGAACAATTGTACGTGTCAGGGTTATCGGTGTTGGCGTCACCTGTGTAGACAGTTATGACCACTACCAGCGTGACACTTCTAAGTGATTAAAAATACTATCACTACAATTACCATTCATGATTATCTCTAAATGAATATTATAGCTTGATAATATGCTTCTGGGCTGACAGCAAACATCATTGCTATTGGATATTTTTGTAATGATAGCAAATATCAACCTGCAGATTGTCACTGCTATTGGATACTTTTGTAGTAATAGTAAAGTACCAATCTGGAAACCGTCATTGCTCGTGGATATTATTGGAAAGAGAATGGACAAATGGGGATTGAAAGTGAAAATACTTTTAGAAAAATTGGATTTTTGAAAGGAGTGGATTAACCAATTAATCATAAATCAACTGAAATTTGTAAAGATCAGAATGCAACGCGCAATATCATAGAAGACAATTCAAAGCTCTCCCTGTATTTACGGTAGTTGTTGAAATTTACTAAGAAGTGATTAAATCAAATTCTACAGAATACTTGTAGCAATATCTCAGTTTCATGTGTCATGTCATGATTTAACGACAGAAAAGAGTAGGAACCAGCTGTTCCAAGGAAATGCAGGTATTGTAAATTGTGTTTAAAAGGCAAGGTCAAAGATAAGTACCATTTTCTGTCATAAAACACTGTAAAACCTTTAAGACAATGTGCATTACCAGAATCTTTAAGAGAAGACTGTAGTCCTTAACAGAAGCACACTGTACTGTGATCCAATGAAGCACTAGTCTTAAATCAGATGGTAATTATACATGTCTTGGCAATGAAAACGTTTGTTGCAAGAGGTTTCGTTGTATGTTTTTTATCTCTGTAGAACATGCATTTGTATTTATCGACGGTGTCAGATGGCAAAATTGTAAGATTATGTCTCCAAAAGGCTGGGGGGGGGGGCCGTGCAACCTGCATGTTGTCAATACTACCGGACATTTTGTAATGATAGCATACATCAACCTGGAAATTGTCTTTGCTAGTCACTATTATTGTAATTCTAGCGAGTATCACGCTCCATATTGTCTATGGTACTGGCTATTTTTGTTATGATAACAAATATCAACCTGTATGTTATCATAGCTACTGCATATCATTGTCATGATTACAAATATCAACCTGCATATTGACAGCAACTGGATACAACACTGCTATAACCACACTGAAAAACACAATTTGTACGAACGCAAGTTTCTAAGTATGTTTACTTTGTATTCAAGGAAAACTATGCAACGTTCATAATACGATCGCGAAAGTGGACTCTCGGACCACCACGATCATAAATTCAGTGTATATTAATTGCTTAGCTGACCTGTCTTACCGTAGCTTTCAAAGCGACATACCTTGGTACCAGAGGACTCCATAAATGGTCATGTTGAGGAATGGGTGAATCATGGAATTCCACAAGAGGGAGTGACCAGTTGGAACGCCTTCCACATTGTAAAACTTCAAATTATTCGACTGGTAATGAGAGGTTTTCACCTAAAAGTAAACCTTATAATGTCAGAGTTCCAGTCACAATGCACTTTCAGTGTAGATACTATACAAGATCATTATAAAACCTGATCAGACTTAACAGGATGTGAATGTATTTGACTTACGGAATATTCACGTCTGCATCAAGCCTTTGTTTACTTCCACTGAAGACTACCTTTTCCAACTACATTCAGCTGCTGTGCATATTATGCAGTTTTTATATTGATTATTGAAGACTCTTAAACTGCTTTTAAATTTGCTTGAAAAATCATTCTAGAATGAACAGTTAAGAGGGACTCCTTGCTCATTTTCTCTTAACATTAAATTCATATCAATCTTAAAATGCATTGCCTGCTCAACAAAACCATGTTATCTCTCTGTGATTTGTAGCAATGACCACAAGATGGCACAAGAGTTCTCATATTATTGATTTTGCAGTCACTATGTCTCTTGGATATTTGATGTAAATACATAAACTAGGGCTCAAAACAACCAAACATTACTCCCAAAACTGTCATGACCAATCACGTGGCATGCTTCGAGTAAACATTCAACTTTCAAGCAAATGAATATGATTGGTTAATTGTTGGGTCAAGTTTGGTGACCTCAAGCTCGATAATGTTGTCAGATGAGCGAACATCAGTAAAGGTGCGTAGTAATTGACAATTGCAAGTGTCAGCATTCCAACAACACTTGCCTTCATAATGGAGTTCTGATCAACTTTTCCAAATACACGTACAACAGTTATCAAAAACAGAAGATGATTATCTTTTCAAGAGAAAAATTTTTAGCTAATTTTTCAAAGATTTTCAGATACGTATACGGAGGCCACTTACCGGATTCAGCTTTCCCAGGTCACACAGTGCCAAGGAGTCGGGCGAGGACCATACCTCCACTAGTGTGCCACCCCAGACTGGTTCTACTAGACCAATAGGGTATTTCAGCACATGATATATATGTCGGGCGTAGAGCCAACAAACTGCAGAGAACTGAGTCACACTGGCTGGAATGGAGCGATAAACACAGCACTGCTAAGGATTTCAGCTGTTGATTAGTCTATCAGACAGCAAACAGTCATGAACAATCAAAAGTGAAAGAATAAAAATGTTATAAGTCTGGTTGTGGAGAAAATTGGAGGACAAAAACCGTAATTGGCCAAAATACAAATTGTAAATGTCACATACTTGAAAACAAAATTAGAAATGCATGCACTCAAAACAATACCAGAAAAAAGGCATGGAACGAGCAATTAAAGTTTTTACAATAGAATAATAATCAGGATCCTTAATACCCCATTCTCACCAAAAAATTATTTAACAATCACGCAAACTTTCCCCCATTCGGCCTTAAAACTACATTGCAATTGAAAAAATCCCCTAAAGACTGAAAACACTGTTTTAGAAATGAGGGTGGTGGTGCCCGGGAAGTGGAGTGGAATTGGGGGTGTTGGGGGGTGGGTATTTTCTCCCGGGGGCCCTCATAATTATGTACGATTGGGTAATGTGACATAGACAATTATTTGAAATGAAAATCAGCTGATGAGTATATCAAGTGGTAAATAAATAAATAAACATAAGAATTATTTTTGTGTGAAGTTAGTGGATAATTATACCTTGGAACAGTAACGAAGTGAAAACCACAGGTAACTGTCTGATTTTGATCAATTTCAGTGATGTAACACCAAACAATCAAGTTTTTAAAACATGGAAGAGACAACTTGACAAATGCTTTGATTGAATGGTAAGCCTTGGGGTGACAATCTAGGTCATGTGACTATCAATAAAGGGACAGTTGACAACTGGTCATGTGACTATCAATAAAGGGACAGTTGACAACTGGTCATGTGACTCAATAAAGGGACAGTTGACAACTGGTCATGTGACTATCAATAAAGGGACAGTTGACAACTGGTCATGTGACTATCAATAAAGTGACAGTTGACGACTGGTCATGTGACTATCAATAAAGGCCCATTTGACAACTTGTCATGTGACTATCAACAAAAGGACAGTTGACAACTGGTCATGTGACTATCAACAAAGGAACATTTGACAACTGATCACACCCTTTCACATGTGTGCAAATTGTAAGCTTTTAGAGGCAGAAAGCCATGGATCGTGGATTTACTTAATAAAAGGTACATTTCCCACGTCATTATAAGTATGTCAAAACAACAAACAGCTTTTAACTAACCTCAATACCATTCTTTTACTGTAGCATTCTGGCATATTTGTAATGGTTGACATTGTAAATAAGTTCAACAAATATATGCAAAAATAAAAAAGATACAACAGGTCTTTCCATCTTGATTGTTTTCACCTCAAAATATTTTTGTATGGCTTCTGGTAGTTACGTAAAGTGTTGTTTTAAACACTCTTGGAAATGGCGATTATTTGTAACAGGCACTCAGACAGCTTTGTTTGACTCACATTTGGAGGACTCTGACCATTTCTCCTGGATACTGATCAAGTCAAAGTACGGCACTTTTCCGACTACTTCTGATGGTATAAACACTCGGATATCCGGGTAGTTGTCAGCACTGGCAATCTCAGCTGTAGCATTATTCAGCTGAATAAAAGTACAGTTGAAGATGGGGTTTACTTGTTTAGACGTGTGACTGGAACTTCTTCACAAAATCGTCCTTGTTTTTACGTCTACACAGTCATATGCATTGTAGGAAATTGATCATAAGCCCCGCCCACTTTGACACTTCTCATATTTGTGGCCATACATGAAGCAATTTAGCTTATTAACTTAATTAGCATAATTGACTTTTGAAATGTCAAGACACACAGTCTGTTATATCTTGACATTTCCACTGCAACAGGAAAACAAAAAAGACACATGACTGCGTAAAACATCTTGTGGGTAGCTGTTTAACTTATGAAATGCTATTTTGACATTTCACTAGAATAGTGGCTAGGACTCAGCACGTGTAAGATTGAGGCATTATAACAGTCATACAGAATAATGGCAGAGACAAAACATATGTTATAAGTTTAGAGGATTAACAAATCGTGAGAAATATCATTCACTTATACCAAGCCAGGAACAGTTTTCGAGCGTCATGCTTACGTGGCTCATAGGGAAATACATGTTACTCTGGCCACTGCAGATCCACACATCACCAAACATTACGTTGTCGATAGAGATTTTCTCCCCTGTCTTAGCATCCTTGACCTTGAGTGTATATGGACCACCTGCAGGTGTTGCTTCCAACAGGAAACTCCAGACTCCAGTCACACTAGCAAATGTAGGATAGTAACCTAGAAATAATTAGGGATAAATCATAATAAAATTAGAATTGAACAGAATTTTAACAACAAGGTTATATTGTAAAATGGAATATATCCAACATGGCTTTAGATAACTAACACAATGTAAAGACAATAAACCTATATATCACCAATACAATTCACTGATGATCACCATACCGTAAATAATACATTTACAAAGTCATGCATTTCTAAAGATATGCGGGAATTTTCACCGCTCGTCCTTCTGAGCAGCTTTTACCGGATCAAAGAGAGCGCGGCGCCGGAGTCCCGGACACAGTTGTGATGACCCCATTGTCCGGTGCGAGCAAGACCCAATTAAGAGTAATTACCCAACCATCCACTGTAGTAATCATCTCTGCCTGTACATATTGGAGAATTTTCAAAGTGCATTAATCACTAATTTTCGTTAAAAACTAACACCACGGTGGAATTCAGCTGGAAAAAACAACCAAGTACGGTTTTTGATTTTTAAAAGTCGATGAACTAAAAAGCTAAAAACTACAAACATTGGGTGCGGTTGACTTAAGGTAAGTGACCGTGCACATACTGATATACTCAGTGGCTTTACAAACACCAATCAGAATTAACAATATCACATGGATTATTCTTTTAATATCCTTTCAGTCTCATTTAACCAGATTTTTTACTAGGAAACAGTTGTTCTTAACTTGTGCCCACTCCACTGACAACGAAAAAGCTAGAATAGTTATGTAATCTGTGCAACTGAAATTGTCCAGAGATTCAAAATCTTCAGTTTGGCCATCACCAAATTTGCACTTTTGTATATGGTTTATGATTTGAGTTCTAATAAAGCTTAACCTTGAACTGCAAGTGTAGTTTTGTTTGCCATGAAATGTTTTGTGTTAAGTAGCTGTAACCTGGAAAATTCAGGGATGGGTTCACAATTTATTAAATTAATTAAGTTTCGCTGGCGATTAAAATCTACCACTGTTTTGGTACTTCGAGTTCAAATTAAACAAGTAGACATGAGTATTACAAATGACATACTGAAAACCTGTATGAAGCATATTTAAAACCACCGTTCCTTAGGGAAGTGGCCCTTTGTCAAAAAAAACACAAAATAACATTTTGTTATATTTAAAATGTACCAAGTTAAAACTACTCTCCACAGTTGCAGGCTACAACTTACTAAATGCAAATGCCAGAGAAAAACAATTTGAGTGTAATAACAACCTCCATTGTTTAGAAAGTAGTGCTAGTGATTACCTTTCCACTTCATTAGCTCAGATCTACATCAATACAAAGGGCGTATCTGGAGCTCAATCTGAGCAGTGACCAGTGTAAGTGGGAAATTCTCCACATGCTACAGATATTCATATTGCAGTATTAGTAAAATTAAGATTTTTCAACTTCAGCATGTTTCTATGTCTCAAACATCATCATGAGGACAAGCAATCGAAGCCATCTAATAATCTTGACTCACACAGTAGCGCTATCACCATGCACCATAGCAACAAAACATCAAAGACAATTCAGGTGAAACTACTGGACGCCTTAAAACCCAAGCTAAAGAACATTTAAGTAGGTACTGACAATAGTTCTCACATTAATGACCACATGCAGAGATCCAGCCACTGTAACACTGAATGCACATTCAGCAAATCCTTTATTATTCTGATCATGCCGAAACAACAAAGGAACAGCTCAAAATCCATGAGTCAATTCACACCAGCTGGCTCAAGCCTGAACTGAATATTAAGCAGCTGACACACAGTAGGCTGTCACTTGTCTTATGAACTGTCTTTGATGTTTTGCTACTGTGATGCGTGATGATAGCTTTACTGTACACTGTGTGATCAATATTGTTAGATGGCCTTGATTGCTTGTCAAACGTCATCATCAAGATGACATTTGAGACATCGAAACATGTTGAAGTTGAAAAATATTGTTTCTATAATGCCGTGTTATTCAAATTGTTAGCAAGTCATGCTATTTCTTTCTAAACATTACAATGACAAAGCAAGTATGTTTTGAAACTCAAAGTGTGTGCAAAACAAGAGTCATCACCGGACAAGTTACATAATACATAGGAACTTGACCTGTACCGCAGCCATGTGTACTTCGTCAATAGTGATGTCCTGTACCGCGGCCATGTGTACTTCATCATGACTTCAGGGCAATAAAATATGCATGGAGTAAATTAAATTATCGTAGACTAAAACTGGTGATTTTTGGATCAGTTTTTACTTCTGACATTGAATCCACATGAAAAGTCATATGTTAGAATCATTTTTTTTTGAAGAAACACAATAATTATTAGCTAAAAATGATGTCATTTTTTCTGTTTACAAGTGGTTTTTGACTTTTGCGATCTAACAAAAGATCGTGAGAACACTTAACAATAGACAAGGTTGCTATCTGACCTAGGAAATGGCTTTCATCTCTGATTGAAACAGAACGGAGGATATTTGTGACACCTTGTCTTCATTCATGTTATTTGTTTTGGGACAGTGTACTGGGAAGTCACTCAAAGCCAGCACAAGTTGTAACTTTAATATTTTGGGGCCAATTTTGACTGAGGCATCACAAATGAGTTGTGGACATATTTTACAATGAAGACAGATTCCCCAAACAGAACACCGAAAAAAGGTAAAAACGGCAATGTTCAGCTCTTGATATTTTTTGCTGAATCCAGAACTGTGAAACACGCTGATGTAGACAGCTGTCTTCACAATGTTTCGTTGCCTATAGTGTGTTTAAACATACTTGAGTTTGCATTCCTTCCAAGGTGTTCCTGGCAAGGATGCAAACTCAAATATCAGTTTAAACACGCTACAGGCTTCAAAACACTAGAAGACAGCTGATACATCAGCTTGTTTCACAGTTCTGGATACAAACAATGTTTCAGTTAAGTCAAGCAAGATTGGTTTACAGTAACCAAACCCAGAGAGGGTGTCCACGCTCAGCATGACGCCGTCTCCACTTACACAACAGACAACTGCACTAAGTAACCAATGTAACTACGCCCACCAGATTGGTTTTCAAATTCACCATATCCGCTCAATGTTCTTTATGTTCCTAGACGCTCATTATACACACCAGTTTTGACAATTGTAGAGGCATTTTTCACTTGCCCACTTCCAGCTGGTGTCATGGTGAGGGTCAGCTTGTTGCCCACTGTGCCCACACCCCAGACTTTGGCTTGTTTTGGGGCCTTCTGAAGCACCATGTTACTGCCATAGTACGAAGCAAAGGCCAGCGGACTGTCAGCTGAAAAAAGTAACTGTACGGTCAATGTACACACATTATATTCCTTACCCATGAATGAATAAGTTCCCAACTCCAGGACAAATTAACCCATTGCCTGAGCACTGTGACTGTTGATGTAAGATTCGTGAAAAAACACTAAGTCAAACAGGTGAGCAGAACTACCTGGGCAGTGTGAAATTTCAGTTCAAGGCATGAGGAACCTACTCCATGTACACCTATGTCAAATTGTTGACTTGGATGTCTCTTTATAAAAAATCCTTGATCCGACCCCCCACCCTTTTAAAAACTCCTGTATGTAATCCTTAAAGGACACGTCATTATGTGAGTGATGACTGAGAAAATAAAACATGTTAAACAACATGCATGAAAACAGTTATGTGCAGATAAAAGCTTGGATTACCAAAACTTAAATTATCTCCCTTTCAGCTTCTGCTTCTGGTCTAAAATATGCAAATTATCGGTCATCTGGCTAAAAAAGTAATGACCTTCATCATAATAGCCTTAAGTTTCAAAGAAAATGTGCCAATCAATGGACAATTGTTAACATGTACCTTAAAAAAATCCACTGATAATAGGATTGAACCTACTTACTAACTTAATTGCAATAGTAAAACATGATCCGAAAGAACGTTAAAAGGGCAATGACTATGTTTATTTGACAATAATTGACACGTACTAGCAAGTAGTAAACTTGCTAACTCTAGTAAAACTTCCCTCAAAAGTTTGCTCCGGCTCCCGTAGCTAATTCACTACAGTTTGGCAAAACACACGTGAGGACTACCAGTCTAGTGTGGCAGCACTAGGCTGATGAATCGGCTACTAGTATGCTGACTAGACAAGTCATGTGATGCTGAGCTGACCAGGCAATGTATGAATGTATGCCTTCGGCTTCGGCACAGTCATCACCCGCATTCGTGTCCAACACCCACACGTCAGAATTAAGACGACTGAACAAACAATCACAGTAAAGATTAATACATTACAATGCGCAAGTATGCCTACCTGTGTAACTCTGAGCAGATAGCAAGCTGGTGAAAAGACAAAATGCATAAAGAAATGCATTCATCTTGAAACTCTTCTCCTAGCCTTGGTGTATTAGCGCCATCTACCGAGCTTAGTTCCGTCTCAGCGCACAGACGGTCACCAGCGCAACGGCCAAGTTCGGGTCACTGCGTGACTGAGGGCGGGACGAGTCATCGATCTCAACTTGAAGCCTGGCTGTGGTTAAGCGGACAAGACTAAAATTACGAATAATCTAAAACGGCTCACATATGTACGCATTTCATGTGACTTGAGTAGCTCACTTATTCGGAAAAAATTCGAGATCAGATGGGTGGTATTTTTTTACCGGAGATTAAAAATAATTGGTAATTCCTACTGGCGCCAAATATTTGGAAGTATGACATCTTTTTACAAGAAAATAATTGTTGCAAGTAAGGAGGACTTTTTGAATCAACCTTTGTGGTTTAATAGTAACTTGGCGATCGGAGGCACAAGTGTTTTTTATAAGCCTGGGTTTGTAAGAGGCTTAAGATTTATTAGAGATATGTATACCTCTGATGGTGATTTCGTTAGTTTGAACCACATGAAAAATAAGTTCGATGTAAAAACCAACTTTGTAGAATATAATGGTGTTCTTTCCGTTCTAAGAACGTTTCAAAAAAGTCTACTTCAAAGTAAATTCAAAAGTGTTAATGTCTACGCTCCTTGCATGCCTTTAGCAATCACTCACTTACGGAAAAATTTGAAGGGTTGTAGACATATTATTTCAGTCTTTAGCGAAACCTTCTAACTCAGCGTGTAAATGCGAAATAGAGTTGGAAGAAAATATACGCATTGCTTTATGAAATTACAAAGGATCCCAACATTACAACTATACAGGATTATTGCAACAAATGCCTTTTTAGTCAAAATCCGAGTTCGGGATTCTAATTTATGTTCCTTTTGTAATAAAGCTCCAGAGACGCTGCCATACCTTTTTTGGGAATGTGGCATTGTACAAGATTTCTGGAAGGAATTCGGACTCAGCTTCCCAACGGTGTCTCTTGCGATCGAGTTATTCTTGAACTTTACGAGACGCATGATTTTCTTTTTAACATTTTGCTTCTAATAGCCAAACAGTACATTTACAAGGAGAGATGTCACAAAAATATACCTGATTTTCACAGGTTTATTACATATACTTATGAGTACTATAATGCTGAAAAATTAATTGCATGTAAAAACTTTGTATATGACAGCTTCTCTGCGAAAATACTTAACTACATGTAGAAGTTATTTACTTTAATCGAGATACGAGAATGGTCTTTCCTGAGGTGTGCATGCGTGAATGAATGGGTGTACTTATTTGTTTGTTTGTTTTTGTTGATAATAAATTCTTTAAAAAATGATGTAAATCCCAAAACTGGGGTTAGCATTTCAACTTCGACAGCTAAAGCGACACCGAAAACTGCTTCCTACCGTACTCACAAATGTGTGCAAAGGAAATGTGACTGTCATATATATCTTGACATGTTGGTTTCAGTTTTAGATTAAACTTCGTTAGCCTAGTGGCTGTCCGTCAGTATAAGCCATGTCTGTAAAGTTTATCGTGTTGTATCGTAAGTTCACAGAATATGAAATAAATAGAGCAAATAACTTGGAAAATTATTACAGCTTCGTTTGTACATATTCCAGATGATGCCGGTTTTTAGTTCTTTTTTTTTCTTGGCCAATGACCACGCTGGCAGTCTGAGGAAAACGGCTGAGTGTCACTCGAATACATTAAAGAGGCCTGGAACACGATAAGCAGACAAACTTGCAATATAGAATGTGGCTCTCTGCCAATGAAACAGAATTCAACCAGCTCATGAGGAACTTTTAGGATTTGTTCGTAAAGATTTTTAATTTCTGTTGGTATCAAAGCATTTTCTTTTAGTTTCAATTAAAAAAAAACGATCTGTCAAGTGCTCGTCGCTTAGTCGGTTTTTCTCCCACGAGGCAAAGCACGTCTCCTTATTTGGTATGGCATGACATAGACGTAACACATCTCCCTGATATGGAAAATGTGACCTTTGACTTCAAGCGACTTCAAGCAACTGACTGCAGTGAGCGCATGAGCGCAAGTGGGAGGGATACTAGAAATTCTGTCGTAACCACAGAGATTCTCCACACAGAGGAAAGGGAATTACTCTGTGCAAGACGTTGCGACTCGGAGATGGTACTTTCCTCAGGAATTGTTTAAAAGATATTTTTGACGAGCTTTCGCGTTCCATGCATCTTTAGCGTGAACACGAATCGACTCAAACTTCGCGATCAAGGGAGGACGGCAACATCGGCTTACCCGGTTGAGTGTAAACATTGTCCAACTACAACATACCGACCGTACGGTCCGGTTTCTGAAAGTGCTTGTCAAGAAGGGCGCTGTTTGAGACAATGACTGACATTAGATTGAGCCGGATATTTACGGTTGTTAGCCACTGGTTGGATATATATCTATCTGTGAGATTTTTAGTAATTTGCATTCATGATTCAAAGATGCCTGGCCGATTTTTATACTTATTGGCATGACCTCAGAGACTACACCAGTTTAGCCTAGTATCTAATTCCGAGAGAGGCATAGCCTGAAAAACGCGGCCGACCGCATGGTAAAGTTGTCGCGTATTTATTTATTATTGTGATATTTAAAATGAGGGTGGCCTCTTCAGTGATAGCACTGCTTTCCAAGAGGGCCCTCAACAAGAAAAACAGTAATATAATTATAATACAATGAAGTAATAAAACAACAATGAAATATACGTAACAAAGGTACAATCATGAATTAAAACAGGGCCCGGTCTCCAATCTTTTTACTCGAAATGGAACTCGAAATTAGGTTTGGCATTTTCTACTCTACTTTTGGGCGAAATCAAGATAAGTGTCTATTATTCTATGCTCGAGTACACAATAACTTACGTAGATAATTTATTGACCTTAGTTCACAGTTTGTAAACCCAATATTAAAGCAATAAGTTCGAGTTTGAACTCGAAATTTCGAGTTTTTACTCGAGTTTGTAGCACGAATATAAGGGTCTTCAATGGCAAACTTGAACTAGAAACTCCTATGCATAAACTATAATGTATTTGAGCACAGTCTGATAACCAATTATCTTAAGTTCGCACAAAAGGAGCAGAGAAATTGCCAAAAATAGTTTCGAGTTCGTTTCGAGTACAAAGATTAGAGACCGGGCCC
>NMRA01000017.1:476198-510063 GCA_002633005.1 Phoronis australis
ATTTTGATTCATCATTTCTCAGACCATCTTTGGGTACAAATAACAGCATTAGAACAAGAATGGACATGTAATACAACTTACGAGGTAAAGGGAGAGCTGTAGTCCGGTAAGTCCATGGCTACTGCCATGAACACATTTTTCATTCTGGCATTTGGCACATAGCCAACATCAGCTGTCTGGTGCCAGCGAATGTTGGTGAAACCAGACGTAGCACCACCACCTTTCTTAGGGTCTCTGTTTGCAGCAAGCTAGTCAAAAGAAGGTTTACATGAAGCAGATATCACAAAAACAAGATCTATAAAAACCAATTTAGACGTTAAGTTGCTCCAAAACATTGCTACGATCTAGCTGGACACCATTTTGAGACTAATTCACATTCCCGGTATTCTTCTCATTTTACATTTAAGTTTCTGTAGCTCGTTTTACTGAGCGCGCAAGATCTCAGAACGCCTGTAAACGATACGCTGTCCTGGATTCAATGAATTAAAACTGCTTCAAAAAGAAAGACATCAATTTACATAATTCACATCAAACACCAGCACATAAATGTCTCCTGACATTACCTCCATACAGTTCTCTTTAACTCACAGATTCAGAACACAGGGTAAATTAGACATGAGATTAAAGTGCACAGTGCACTTGATTTATACAATATAAATTTTATTGAAATTCACAAGGCTTTCCAAAGTTATGGTAAAAACCCAGAAATGGGAGCAAGAAAAAATATGCTAAATCATCTGTAAATTAGCCACAAAATTATTGCTTTGAAATTTTGTTGATTTTCAACGAGACGAAACTTCGGCAGTTTTTGTGAAAACTACTATATGACATCGATTTAGTACCTGAACAAATCCAAATGGGAACGTAGTATCGGTCTGTCCATCAGAGCCTTCGTGAAACTTTCTTCTCCAGTCGTCAATCATGGCTGGGAAAGTACAGTTGTACTTATCCATGGTGGGGGGTGAGGCATTGGCCTCTCCTAGACATTGATAGAGCAGATGTCAATGACAGCGGAATAACAGGCAAGAACACAATAATTACTGGGCGTGTTTATTTACTCATAACAAAACCATCTCTACCCCCTGGAGTGCAGAGAACTGCGAGTGATATACCTGCGGCCACACATTCACACCCAGTGTACGTGTTGCCAAGCTTGCTATGTCAACTATGTCATTGGATTTTGGTCTGTATGGAAAACTAACCAATGACAACAGGTCTTGCCTGAGGTTTAAACTGAGAATTAGCTACATTGACAGTTGGTACATGGGGAATAACAATGGTTTTGTAATGTGTTTATTTTAATGTCCCCATTGAACTAGATGGTGAATTTTTCACTCTCAAACGCCTACATTCAGTTATATTCAACTCAGTGTAAAACGTTCTCTCTGGAATATTCTTAAATAAATGATAAACATGAACAGCACAATCTGGAAATAAAACTGTTCCTGACCATGCAGGAAATGGGCAAAATGTTAAACAACAGTTCACGTTTGATGACAATCTGCATTGATTGTCTGTAGAAAATTAACCTATGATAACAAGGTGTAGAAGGTAATGATTCATACCTTGGTACCAGATGGCGCCGTATATAGTCATGTTCAGGAGAGGGTGAATCATAGCATTCCACAACACCGTATTCGAACTTGCCTGGAATTCCCCATTGTCAGCATACAGTGATGGATCAGAGGCCCAACGGTTCTCCTATAAGTACAACCAGCATATTTGTGGAGATGAATTCATAATTCATATTGAATAGGATCATTGGTTAATGAAGGTGTTGTCGAAATTCTGTTTGATTAGTATCCAAGATGCCACAGTAATGAAATTAATACAAAATGGGTAGCATGGGATGCTAGCTTGGTACAAATTCTGATGTAGACACCGCAACAATGACCACTGACATATAGTGTGAGTGTGTGTGTCTGGGTGCGTGTCTGTGTTTGTGTGTGTTTGCACGCATGTTTAATGCTCCTAAATGTTGATTCTAGCACTGACAAAAGGATGTGGGTTAAAAGTGGGACACTAAATCCTAACTTATTATTACCACACTTGTCTTGAATAGATTACGGAAATGCTGCAAACACGTTTTAGAATGAAATTTGTATGTGTTACCGTTCAAAGAAGGCTTTCCTGAATGAATACATTACAACTTTTGTGTATTCAGAGCTTGATTCATTTGTTCATCAGGGTTTAATCTGTTCTACTGTACATTCAGGGCTCCATCTGGTGACCTGTGGGTCACTTATGCAACCTCGGATTTCATTTGGTGGTGTGGTAAAAATCTTGCGTCAAACCATCCAAAATCAACATCAGCCACAGTCTCATCAGGAGCACAAAAGACGCTTTGATAAAGAAACAGACGACTAAAAACCAGACTCAAAAAAAGGAAAACGTCCACAAGAAGGCGCAAAAATACACTGAATCCATCCCAAAATGGAACGACATCGTCACCTTAAAAACCTATTTTTTGAATTTCACAAAGATACAAAGGCAAGCACAAAAAAATAAAATTGCCACTAGGGGGCACAGCGGCAGTTGGATTGGACCAAAACTTGTCATTTGTTGTCGTTTCCATAGGAACGCATCTGCTAAATTTCACAATGATGCAGCAAAGGTTTAAGGAGATACACCTGCAGATGAAAAAACAAGGGTGTCACATTAGCCAAACTCATCCAAAAATCCGTGTCAGTGGCACATGTGCCAACTTTCACAATGATCCTTTGAGTAATTTGGCAGTGCAAAATATGTCAAATCCATCTCATCCCAAATTGGACAACCATTGTCGTCTCCTATTTTGCCAAATTTGACAAAAATCCATCAAGCAACTTTGAAGATACTGAGGCAAACATAAAAGAATAAAACTGCTACTAGGGGGCGCAGGCGGTGTCAGAGTGGTCTGAAATTCACCGTCACCTGTCATCAGCTTCATAGCAACACATCCATCTCATAGGATCTCATTAAGATTCTGCAAGGACTTTAGGAGATACTGCAACAGTGTTGCAAGAGGGTTGGGAGATACAGCAACACTGGATACCCAGACAGAGGTGACTAAAATATGCACTCACATAAGTATATAGGGGCACATAAAAAAGGACGGACACGTGCATGAACTTGGCTGTTCCCGCTGACATTTGCACAGTTCATCAATTTTTTGATGCAGACCCCCCTTTTGTCATTTTCGTCTGCTACCAAATATGCATCGCTCATAGCAATCGAGACGTCTGCACTACAACATTAACGGGTTCCTCATTTTGGTCAGCTCAGTTTGGTGAGCTCATTTCCCATTTGTCAACCAGGGAATTGTGCCCGGCTCCATTTGGCAAGTTGACATTATGCTAAACGGGAACCCTGAGATTGGAAAATCTTTTCAATTTTCAACACGTACATCATTTTGGTAGGCAGGCATTTTACGCAGCCACGGAACTCTTCCACGCGCAGACAGACACGTCCCTTGACTAACATCACATGTAGTACCCTGAGGACAGCAATGAACATGGTCAGAGCAGCAAACAGCCTGGAAAAGGAAAGACAAACCACTATTTAAGTTGCCATATTATTGATGACCAGCAGTACACGGAATGAGAAGCTCCACTTTTGATGACTTAGGATATGTAGCAACAAGTAAACAATCCAAGCAACATTCGAAATATACAGAATGATTTATAAAATTTCTACTAATTACAGTACATCTAATTGAAACATGTCAACAGACAACCCAGCTGTGGGAATCACCGACACCTTACTGGACCAAAACAGACGAATAAGAGCAGTTAATATGAGACCAACAGTGCACTACAAATGGTACGCCTATAGGGGTGCTTATCAATTTCATGTAAGGTACAAGGAGATAAAAATTTGACCACAAGAGCTGCAGTAGTCAAATTTAACATAAAAATTTTAACTGGTAGCTCACCACTTAGGCCAACAGCAAAACAGAAACGAAAAATAAGGTTTTCATCATGTTTAACAAAGAAATAAAAAATCTGTGTTACAAGCTACACAGCATTGGCAGGTTTGGCTACTTTTTTCACAAAGAACAATAAAACAAGATTTTCCGCTTACAAAGACAAAAATTATTTAACGGAGAACAGTATTCTTTGGAATCTGCTCAAAACTGGTAGGCTAACCACTATCATTTACAAAATGGATTTGCCACTAAGGCATGCTGTAGTAGTCGAATCCACCCAAAAATGGAATGCTGGCGGCGCATTGCAGTCAGATACGTCTGTGTCAAAGTTTCGTTGAAATTTGTCAAACATAGAATATCTTTACACCACCAGAAAACGTTCTTCCCAAAAAATACTGAAAAAGCCTCTTGTCAAGACCGAATTGGCCACTAGTTCAAAAATCTACTGGTTCTGGTGAATTGCAGTCACATACCGCTGGGTCAAGTCTCACTGAAATCTCTCAATCGGTTCTGTAGACATCATTTGGATGTAATCTCCCAAAATACTGAAAGTCCCTTGTTGAGACCAAAATGGGCACTGGGGGTGTTGTAGGATTGCCATAAGATTGCTTCATGTTCCATCCAAATCCATCAATCATTTCTCTAGGTACATCAGGAAATGCTCTTCCCACACACCACAGACCAGGGGCCAGACTGAGAAGAGGCCCTTCATTCTTGAGCCAAATTTCATCAAGATCTGGCTAGCACTGTTTGGGATACTGAGCGGACGCCCGGACAGGATGATGACAATATGCAACCACATATTAACATATGGTTGCATAAAAGATAACAATTTCGCATACCATGGGTTCAGGACAACATCCCCAACTGCCATCAAGCATTTTACAACAGGTGTTGCCAGATGGACAACTAGTGGTGGCGTCACATTGGATATCAGTGTCTTTCTTGATGGCAGGCATTTTACGCAGCAATGGAACACTTCCACGTGAAGACAGGCACGTTCCTTGACTGACATCACAAGTAGTACCCTGAGGACAGCAATGAATGTGGTCAGAGCAGCACACAGCCTACAAAAGGAAAGTAACAGATAAAAAGTCCATATTAATAAGAAATAGATAGCTGAATATTAGATGAATTTGTACACTCTGTGCATGAATTTAAGCAGTTCATTGCAACAACATAAAGAATAAAGATTAAGTCATTTCTTGAAGTATGTAACATTGCTGAAGAACTCGACAAAATAGCACCCAGGACGATGAATCAATTGATAACAGAAGTGGTTCTCAAAACGTTATTGACAAAATAAAGAAATTTCTTTCCAGTTTTACATACCATGGGTTCAGGACAACATCCCCAACTGCCATCCAGTAATTTACAACAGGTGTTCCCAGATGGACAACTAGTGGTGGCGTCACATTGGATGTCATTAGTGTCTTTCCTGATGGCAGGCATTTTACGTAGCCACGGAACACTTCCAGGTGCAGACAGACACGTCCCTTCAATAACATCACAAGTAGTACCGTGAGGACAGCAATGAACATTGTCAGAACAGCACACAGCCTGGAAAAGGAAAGACAAATATTAAGTTTTTACACTAGTGAAGAACAAACAGACAGCTGGATAAAATTCTTAAGTTTTAAGAATTTAAGGTAATTGTAAATCTTTGTGGACATGTTTTCTTAATGGAACAACTTCATGAAGGCTTAAAAATACCAAGGATACTGAAGAAAATCAAGTGTACTAATTATTAAAGGGAATGCTATGGAAATACTAGCATCTTTGCATCTCTTAAAAGGACAAAGAATGAACGCTGCACTTTCACGCACCATGGGCACAGGACAACATCCCCAACTGCCATCAAGCAATTTACAACAAGTGCTGCCAGATGGACAACTAGTTGTGGCGTCACATTGGATATCAGTGTCTTTCTTGATGGCAGGCATTTTACGCAGCCACGGAACACTTCCACGAGAAGAAAGACACGTTCCTTGACTGACATCACATGTAGTACCCTGAGGACAGCAATGAAGATGGTCAGAGCAGCACACAGCCTGGAAAAGGAAAGACAAATATTACGTTTCTTCATTAGTGAAGAACAAACATGCAGATGGTCAAATGCTGCAGTGTTGAGGATTTAAGATAATTGTCAGGTGTAACCATGCAGTAGCCATAGATGCTGAATTTGAGCTCTGGCTTTGAATTATGGTGCGACTATATCTTTGGAACAACATGATTGCATAGTTCAAATTCAAAGTAGATTGTCATTTAACAGATTATAAGAAATCCTTGTTCAACACAAAAATAAGTGTTTCACGTAAAGGTGGTCATGAAACAATGAATGATTGTGTAAATGATTGCTAAAGAAATGATTTCTGATTTTTCAGTAATTGAAGTACCAGAAAATTGTTAAATACATTTACGGGATTCTGAAGGACTGGTGAAACAATTAGAGCATGGAACAAGTTCAGCAAGGCTGAAAATTACCGAGCATAGTGTCTACTAAGTACTACGACAGTAAGTTGAATTGAAAATTGGCTGCTGACAACAAAGCTATATGGAAATACTTGTGACTATTAAGAAGACAAGGAATGAACACTGCACTTTCACGCACCATTGGCTCAGGACAACATCCCCAACTGCCATCAAGCATTTTACAACAGGTGTTGCCAGACGGACAACCAGTGGTGGCGTCACACTGGATGTCATTAGTGTTTTTCTTGATGGCAGGTATTTTACGCAGCCATGGAACACTTCCACGTGCAGACAGACATGTCCCTTGACTGACATCACACGTAGTACCATGAGGACAGCAATGAACATGGTCAGAGCAGCACACAGCCTGGAAAAGGAAAGGAAAACATTAAGTTTCTACATTAGTGAAGAACAAACATACAATTGGTTAAAATGCTGAAGTTTTAAGGATTTAAGATATTGTAAACCTTTGTGGACATGTTTTCTTCATGGAACAACTGCACGAAGGTTTAAAATTACCAATGATACAGAAGAAAAATATGTTTTTGCAGTAAGTCAAACTGAAAATAGGCCATTAACAACACAGCTAGGAAATGCTAGGGAACTAAGTATCTTTGTGTCTCGTAAAAAGACAAAGAATGGATGTCGTAGTTTCACGCACCATTGGTTGAGGACAACATCCCCAACTGCCACCAAGCAGTTTACAACAGGTGTTGCCAGACGGACAACTAGTGGTGGCATCACATTGGATATCAGTGTCTTTCTTGATGGCAGGCATTTTACGCAGCCATGGAACACTTCCACGTGCAGACAGACACGTCCCTTGACTGACATCACATGTAGTTCCGTGAGGACAGCAATGAACATGGTCAGAGCAGCATACAGCCTGTAAAAGGAAAGAAAAATATTAAGTTTCTACATTTATTTAGTGAAGAACAAACAGAGAATTGGTTAAAATGCTGAAGTTTTAAGGATTTAAGATATTGTAAACCTTTGTGGACATGTTNGTTTTCATCATGTTTAACAAAGAAATAAAAAATCTGTGTTACAAGCTACACAGCATTGGCAGGTTTGGCTACTTTTTTCACAAAGAACAATAAAACAAGATTTTCCGCTTACAAAGACAAAAATTATTTAACGGAGAACAGTATTCTTTGGAATCTGCTCAAAACTGGTAGGCTAACCACTATCATTTACAAAATGGATTTGCCACTAAGGCATGCTGTAGTAGTCGAATCCACCCAAAAATGGAATGCTGGCGGCGCATTGCAGTCAGATACGTCTGTGTCAAAGTTTCGTTGAAATTTGTCAAACATAGAATATCTTTACACCACCAGAAAACGTTCTTCCCAAAAAATACTGAAAAAGCCTCTTGTCAAGACCGAATTGGCCACTAGTTAGTGCTGAATTTGCCAAATCCGTCCAAAAATCTACTGGTTCTGGTGAATTGCAGTCACATACCGCTGGGTCAAGTCTCACTGAAATCTCTCAATCGGTTCTGTAGACATCATTTGGATGTAATCTCCCAAAATACTGAAAGTCCCTTGTTGAGACCAAAATGGGCACTGGGGGTGCTGTAGTGGTTGAACTCGACTGGTGCTGGAGGATTGCCATAAGATTGCTTCATGTTCCATCCAAATCCATCAATCATTTCTCTAGGTACATCAGGAAATGCTCTTCCCACACACCACAGACCAGGGGCCAAACTGAGAAGAGGGCCTTCATTCTTGAGCCAAATTTCACCAAGATCTGGCTAGCACTGTTTGGGATATTGAGCGGACACCCGGACAGGATGATGACAATATGCGACCACATATTAACATATGGTTGCATAAAAGATAACAATTTCGCATACCATGGGTTCAGGACAACATCCCCAACTGCCATCAAGCATTTTACAACAGGTGTTGCCAGATGGACAACTAGTGGTGGCATCACATTGGATATCAGTGTCTTTCTTGATGGCAGGCATTTTACGCAGCAATGGAACACTTCCACGTGCAGACAGACACGTCCCTTGACTGACATCACACGTAGTTCCGTGAGGACAGCAATGAACATGGTCAGAGCAGCATACAGCCTGTAAAAGGAAAGAAAAATATTAAGTTTCTACATTTATTTAGTGAAGAACAAACAGACAGTTGGTTAAAATGCTGAAGTTTTAAGGATTTAAGATATTGTAAACCTTTGTGGACATGTTCTCTTCATAGAACAACTGCACGACGGTTTAAAATTACCAACGATACAGAAGAAAAATATGTTTTTGCAGTAAGTCAAACTGAAAATAGGCCATTAACAACACAGCACAGCTCGGAAATGCTAGAGAAATACTAGTATCCTTGTGTCTCTTAAAAAGACAAAGAATGGATGTCGCAGTTTCACGCACCATGGGTTGAGGACAACATCCCCAACTGCCATCAAGCAGTTTACAACAGGTGTTCCCAGATGGACAACTAGTGGTGGCGTCACACTGGATGTCATTAGTGTCTTTCTTGATGGTAGGCATTTTATGCAGCCATGGAACACTTCCACCTGCAGACAGACACGTCCCTTGACTGACATCACACGTAGTACCGTGAGGACAGCAATGAACATGGTCAGAGCAGCACACAGCCTGGAAAAAGAAAGAAAATTATTAAGTTTCTACATTAGTGAAAAACAAACAGACAGTTGGTTAAAATGCTGACATTTTAAGGATTTAAGATATTGTCAACCTTTGTGGACATGTTTTCTTCATGGAACAACTTCACAAAGGTTTAAAATTACCAACGATACAGAAGAAAAATATGTTTTCGCATTAAGTCAAACTGAAAATAGGCCATTAACATGACAGCTAGGAAACGCTAGGGAAATACTAGCGTCTTTGTGTCTCCTAAAAAGACAAAGAATGGATGTCGTAGGTTCACGCACCATGGGTTGAGGACAACATCCCCAACTGCCATCAAGCAATTTACAACAAGTGCTGCCAGATGGACAACTAGTGGTGGCGTCACATTGGACATCAGTGTCTTTCTTGATGGCAGGCATTTTACGCAGCCATGGAACACTTCCACGTGAAGACAGACACGTTCCTTGACTGACATCACAAGTAGTACCCTGAGGACAGCAATGAATGTGGTCAGAGCAACACACAGCCTGGAAGAGGAAAGTAACAGATAATAAGTCCATACTAATGAGAAATAAGACAGTTGAATATTTGATGAATTTGTACACTCTGTGCATCATTTTAAGCAGCTCATTGTAACAACATAAATAAAGACAAAGTCATTTCTTGGAGTTTGTAACATAGCTAAAGAACTTGACAAAATGGCACTCAAAATGATGAAGCAATTGTTGACAGGAGTGGTTCTCAAAATGTTATCAACAAAATAAAGAAATTTCTTTTCAGTTTTACATACCATGGGTTGAGGACAACATCCCCAACTGCCATCCACTAATTTACAACAGGTGTTGCCAGACGGACAACTGGTGGTGGCGTCACACTGGATGTCATTAGTGTCTTTCCTGATGGCAGGCATTTTACGTTGCCATGGAACACTTCCATGTGCACCCAGACACGATCCTCGACTAACATCACACGTAGTACCATGAGGACAGCAATGAACATGGTCAGAGCAGCACACAGCCTAGAAATTAGTACTTCGGGTGAATTTTCATCTATTAGACAATGTTACACTGCATCCAATCAACCACAGGGTGGAACTGCTACACAATCAATCATTCCTGAGTGACTGAATGATGGAACTATGCTTTAAGTGACATGTATTGCATTTCCTTGACATGGACTTAACAGCTCAGTGGTGAGAGTGCTTGGCTAGTGTTCAGGAGATCCTGGGTTAGATTCCTAAGTCAGGACAGCTGAGGTTTTTCAAAGTGGTAAATGAAGGTTAATATTTAATTAGTCAAAAAAAACTACAGGAACAGCATAACATGTAAACACAAGACACTACTTGGGCACAAAAACACTAGTGATCACATGACTTCGACCAACCCCAAACTTCTAAAGGTGAAATTACAACTAGCAGAGATTTGATTACTTAAATTACTCTCATACAAAGGTAGCCACTAAGAGAAACCTGGAAAGTAATTGATTGCATTTTGACCAAAAATGTCAGGCAATGAAGAGAGAGATGAATATTGCAGCCTCACGCACCTTAGGCGCAGGACAACAGGCCCAACTGCCATCAGCCATCTTACAGCAGGTGTTACCAGACGGACAACTACTTGAGGCATCACACCTGACGTCGTCTGCCTCTACCTTGACACTCCACTTTAACTGAAACATCATTGAAAGCCAGTGGTTAAATTTCAATAACATTAATGACTTTCATACCTTTCTTAACAAATATCAGTAACACAGATATATATTGGAATTCAAACCGCCATTATAGAAAAACTCCTTGCTGAGACCATGTTCAGGTGAGGTAAATCCCTGTGTTCAGACAGGAAGTCGGGTGAAGCACAAGGTACTGTGAAAGACGGACGTTATTACAAAACAGTAATAACTATATGTTCTCACTGGATGAGAAGAGATATTTTTTCCTTGACCTCTGAAATCAAACTTTTGCCATATGTGAGCATGAAACTGCCACTTGAGTCTATGAACTGTGACTTGTCACTGAATGTGATTTTGCATTTTAAGCTGCTGTGAAATGTGAAATTCAGAAGCCTGAAAAAAACCATGAATGAAGGTGGTGGAAGGAGCTGGAGGTAACCTGGGGAGATTTAATAACAACCAACAAAAGAACGGCAATTTACCATGATCCAGGAAACTCAAAACCACCACAACCCCCCTTCAGCTCTCCCCAAAAACTACCTTTGAGATTACCCATTAATAACTGACATTTATAAGTACTCAAAACATTACTGGCAAAATACCATAGATGGTTCTTCCCAAAATGTCATCTCCACCCCATACAATACTTCGAAGAGATCAGAAAAGTTTTAAAGCATTACATCACCTGTTAAGCACCTCACTTTAGTGTATGCTTTTGAAATTATTGATAATTATGAAGACCACATGATACCTGTATATGACGCTTCAACAGCAATTGTTCAAAAAAGGAGAATGATGAGGTCAACATAATGCAAGACTCTGTGATCAAGAACAAGTAGCTGATCTCACTAGAGAAACACTAAAATGGCCGCCACTGACAATGACATAGCGGCAGTTCACGAGTTTTGATAAACAATCAACAGCGTGCATGAAGTGCTATGCCAATAGGCAGCATTGGTACTACTATTCGGCAAGAGACTAGAAATGCTAGATGCAACCAAAGAACAACACTACATTAAATGACAGGCAAAGTACACATTTAATACCCTGCCAGGTTCAATACTTCCTATGAATACCAAGAGAAATCAACTTACAACTTATAATACCTCTCGACAATTCCACTTCCAGTAAGGCATTTGATAAGAAACAACAAGGAAGCCCAGGGCAAGCAAGCTTAGGAAGCCCAGGGCAAGCAAGCTTAGGAAGCCCAGGGCAAGCAAGCTTAGGAAGCCCAGGGCAAGCAAGCTTAGGAAGCCCAGGGCAAGCAAGCTTAGGAAGCCCAGGGCAAGCAAGCTTAGGAAGCCCAGGGCAAGCAAGGTTCATGGTGACCTCCTTCCAGGTGGAAAGTTTTCAATGACAATACACGTCAATAGTGACTGGACAAACTCTCATTCGCAATTACGGCCGTTACGTCTGCTTGCAACACAGTACGAGTCATTCCTACCATAATCCTGTCTAGTAAACCTCTCATACATGTTGACATTTTCCATCATTCCTGGTCATTACAAACAGGTGCCACATCAGTTAATTCCATAGGAATTCTGGGTATTTTGTCTCACTGATGACAGTTATTGTACACTGCATATACTAAAGGCTATCAAGACAAACTCTCATCATGAAAATGACTCAGGCTGCACTTACATTTGTAGACCGCTTGTGTCTTGCTGGTTCCTTCCTTACTGCAACTGAGGTTTTCCCGTCAGCATGGCATATACCTTGATTGCACACACTACCCTCCTGGCAACAGTGCAAGTGGTCATCACAGCAGACCGCCTAGTGTGCATAGAATAAAATCATAATTTCAATACCCACCTAATACAGCAGTGGACAGCTCACAAGGGAAAAAGTGCAGTATGAACCAGGAAAAGTGGCAAAGTGTAAATGATGTACTTGGAGTTGACACATTTATTAGAGTTAATCAAGGGCAAGAGTTTCAGACTGGCAAGCCAGTGAACTGCAAGTCTGTTTCAGCAAAATCGTAACAAACTTCATCTATGTGCACCCTGGAGTGAACACCATGTTCAGCCAGTAAGCCAGTTTTCACAAACCTTTAAAAAGCAAAATCCACTTCCCAAAAGCAATTCATCAAACTGCAACTACAATATGCTTGCGTTGCTATGGTAACATTAAACTTCTGACAGATAGACACCTGAAGCACTGCAGACATCGATAAAATAAATTAACGTGTAAAATATTTTTCAGTTGACAAACTTTTAATTAGTTTACAAAATAGTCCTGAGTAATTATCCATCATAAATTAAAATTGGCAGCAAGAAAACATTTCAGACCATGATAATGCAAGACAAGGACTGGGGTTTGTTTATGGAGTCTTCAACACAGCGGCTACAGATGACCTTAAGCACTGACATGGATTAGACACTACGACTACCAATGCATGTGACTGTGGTGTTGTGAACATCAAAAGCTCCTTATGATCAATATCCACCACAACAGACAGCGCAACATGAAGAGCTGTCAGTTTGAGAATACTCAGCTAGAGCTTTGAATTCCCAAAATGTGCACAATTCATTATCTATGACTAACGTACAATTGACTTAATTATGCAATAGTGCACTAGCATCCTATGTTTTATTTACATCTTGCACGCAATGTTGCCGGTTTAATGTGCAACTCCCTCTACATTTAATAACCTGATTCAGTGGAACAGGGTAAATTCCCACCTCAATGTTTCACAAAATTTGCAACTCAATCCCACCTGATAATCAGTATACAAGTTCTTTGAGTTCAAATTCAAATTAGCAGTTTTGCATATTCATTTGCGCCCTCACAAAGTATGTACTGGCCACAAAATATAAGGTAACAACATGCATCTCATAAGAAGTATAAGGCAAAAACATGCATCTCATAAGAAGTATAAGGTAACAACATGCATCTCATTAGAAGTATAAGGTAACAACATGCATCTCATAAGAAGTATAAGGTAACAACATGCATCTCATTAGAAGTATAAGGTAACAACATGCATCTCATAAGAAGTATAAGGCAACAACATGCATCTCATAAGAAGTATAAGGCAACAACATGCACCTCATAAGAACTTTAAAAAGAGAGCACGAATATCAAAGCTAAGTAAACGTGGGAGTTCTAAGATCAGATTACTGGCACAACTGTTGATAATCCCATCAATGGTGTTTGTGTTCTCAGTGATTGCCTATTGTATGTCAAGATCACTATACAACATACTAACATTTTCAAATGGACAGCATCCCCAGTTACCATCAGTCATTTTGCAGCAGGTCATCTGTGATGGGCAGTAGGCAGTGGCGTTACATTGCACTACATTCACAGACGCAATTGACTCCATTTTCAGCCCTTGTTGACTGCCACTACGTGATGTGTGGGACTACAATAATGAACAGATGATTATATTCATGAGGTGGTAACAGTTGAGGCACAGATACATGCATGTTTACTGCTTCATGATATTCACTACGTGCACACTTTGATGGTCCTGAAAAATGATTGTTGTGCATAGTTGTTAAGGACACAATGCCTCATTTTAGCATCAAATTTAACAACACAAACGTGAAAGCGCGAGTGTTCAAAACATGCAGAACTACTTGTAGTTTGGACGCAACACCTCATTTTCAAGCACAATGGCGAATTCATGCAAGTAGTGAACAATGTGCAAGATGACGCCAAAATAATTAAGTGATTATGTGAATGCCCAATTAGACTGTAATTTTAAAATGTTCATAAATTTGCCATAACAAAAATTTCAACAAAATGATCTTTGCAGCCTGGCTGCATCTTTAGTACAGAGCAGTACGCCCCTTTTATTGACAAAAAACTGAGTTTTTATCTACACTACATCCCTTTATATCATTGTTTAGGCCAGGAATTCGAAAGAACTGCATTTTATTGTCATAAAATCAACTAATATTGTGTCTTGAGTGATGAAAAAATGCTGATACAGAATTTGGCTATATAAACCGCCTATTTCAGAAACGGGTTCCACTTGTTGCCATGGATTAATATCAATTATTTTCTGGAAATATTCAATTCTTCAATTTATCTAGTTCTCATTACATTGGCATTTCATGATTAACTTTTAACGAATCATTATGACACAATGACCATAATCTCCACACTGGTACCTGTTCTATACCACACGTCTTCAAAGCGTCAGGTGATGACCATTGCTCCACGGCAGTGCCACCCCAAACAGACTCCACCAGCCCTATAGGATACTTCAGCTGGTTGTACAAGTACCGGCCGTACAACCAACAAACAGCAGAGAAGTAAGACCACTTTGCAGCGGGCGCCACAGCAGCTGAAATAACAGATTGAAAAAACCGCATTAGAAAAAATTTACACCCAACACAAAATACCACAGGCACCTATCCGAGATGAATATGTAGATCCATAAAATATTTCAGTTTTTGTACATTTTCAGTAGGGATGCCCTAATATTTGGTTCAAAACATCCATTTTACAATTCAAAAACACTTTTATATTTTGTAAAATTACAAGTAAAGTATTTTCAGTCGCGCTATTATACTGTCAGTCACACATGGGGAAACAAACTTACAAAATTTTAACTTATACCTCACTGGTCTGATGACAACTTTTGGGGTCTAAAAATTGTTCAAATAACTCAGCAGTTATATCAATTAATAACTGTAAAAGAGTGAATGGAAACCCAGCAATACAATCAAGAATTTATTTTGTTAAAAACTGAAATCAAAAAGAGGTAAATTTAGTTTCTGCAGCAGAAAGCAAGATACTAAAATTTTAACACGTTTTAAAAACTGCACTAAGTTCACATCAACAGGTACATTTTATGAAACTGGACGCTGAGGGCACTCACCTTTAGAGGAAACAGACCACCTCTCATCAATCTTTGATAAGTCAAGCAAGGGGATTTCTGATGTGACCTCTGTAGTTTTGAACAAACGAATGTTGGGATAGTTGTCGGCAGTGGCAATTTCTGCAGTGGCATTGGCCAACTGAAATTTTTGAAAAGTGTAACTTTTGAAGCAAACTCATACAAGCCTTTGACTTCTAATGAACTCAGATAGAAATACAAGGCATTCTTTTTTACTATCACACATAAAGTTGTGGGCTGAAGCAATCAACAAAACATCCCACTCCCAGGGCTTGGAATGACCAATGACGAAAAACGCGGAAACTTTTACGGCCCAAATCATGCGCGCTACCCAGCCTTGAAGTGATCGGTGTGAACCTTTCCCCGACAAAAATTGGGAGGATTAAAAAAATATAAAAAAATGTTACCACCATCAGTAGCATGCGTCTGCGTCCTTTTCGGTCGTCCATCCACTCCGAACCCACACATTTTTGGCTGCAGAGCCGTAGTATTTGTCGCCGTGGTTTACAATAACACGAGTCGCCATTGAAAATCCCACCACGCTATCCCAGATGCCCAGGCAATGTTGACAATTTACGTTCCTCCGAAACATAAAGAGCAACTTCCGCTTTTCGAGGTGAACGTAGTCTGCAACGCCGCGGTAAGAAAGGAATTTGCCGCAGAAATTTTATATCAAATCTGATTTTTTTTTACACGGAAATATAATAAATTGCGCGGACAGAACATTTGAAAAAAGCGGAAATCCGCGTTAAATTCCAAGCCCTGCACTCCGCCCAACATGACCACAGTTTGCCCAGGTCACACCTAATCCTGAATTAAAAAGAACTCTCTGATACAAAACGCAACGTCTGATATCTAAGAAATATGATGAACGACAAAATCGACCGTATCCAAATCTTTGGAATAAAAACTCAATTTCAGCTTGAATTTCGGTGTCCCAATTTTTAGATCATTTCCCAAACTCGAGAATTTTTATCACAATTAAATTTAATTGACTTTTAAGTCAAAAAATTATTTAGTGTCACCAAAAATCAATAAATTGTTGATCTGTATTCAAAACCATACCAATTACCATGTTCTGGTATAAGTTTTGCCCTGCAAATGAAACTATACCTAATTACAGTGCCATCTAATGGTACCTCATACATGCCTGTAGGAATTAATTTCCATGCATTGAAGTCATCATTTCCAAATCATAAATATGCCACAAGAAGTCATGAAACAAAGAAACTGATCGCATTCTGTAGGAAAAGGTCTACTCTTTCTGATGGCATTATTTAGTTGTCTCAGTTCAACACTGGCTCTTCCTGACAATGTCTTCCTGATAACAAGCATAACATAAATGGAAGGATATAGTACGATTAGTAATTTCAAATCAGCGCGACGTCAGATTGTGTTTGGTAACCTGGGTAAATCCCCCATGTCGTCACCAAGTCGTCGTTGCGAGTATCTAAGTCAGGCAATCATTCTCCCGAACTTTGTTTCAAAGTTCGAGTTGACTTCCAAACTTTAACTCACTAACAGTTTTCCAAGATTCATTACCTTTCGTTCACAGTTGCTCCATTTATTTCGTGAAATCAGTGCATTTGCCACCACAGCAGTCAGCAAAAATCAAACACGCACTTAAATAACAATAAGAACTAAACAGACGAAAGTCGGAAATGCTTGGCAAGATCAGTAAAACACGTGCCTCCAGTGTATGCAATTGTCTGCGTTTCCAATAATGGCACGGCATTTTTTTTAGTCAACAATTTCGATGTTACATCTGGTGACCTCAGATTTCCTTTGGAGACCTGGGATTTTGTTGCTAAATGCGACTTGGTGTGAAGTGTCAAACACTGCAAATGTTGACCTATTATATTACTGTATATTATTTTCCATCAAATCAACTTTAGCCTGCACATACTTAAACTGTTGCCACATTTTCCCTGTCAAAGCTCACCATGTTCATTGAGAACTGCATGTTACTCTGGCCTCCGCAGACCCAGACATCGCCGAACAGCACGTTACTAAGTGTGACTGTCTCCATTGTCTTAGTGTCCTTGACCCTGAGTGTATAAGGTCCACCAGCAGGGGTCGCTGCCAACAGGAAACTCCAGACTCCAGTCATTTTGGCAAATGTTGGATAGTAACCTACAAAGTATTTTAGATCAGACAATTTTTAAAAAAAAATCAGCAATAACTAGACAATAAATCCAATCACAAATCCCTCTCACTGGAGTTCAGGTGTATACAGTAGTACTTAATGTGCAAGCCAAAACATTTTGGTGCAGTTTCAGATTGACAAAACCAAACTTCCAGGCAAACTGTACATGAGAAGTTTTAGTGCAAATGGAGTGCATTTTTCTGAAAGTGTGATCATAAAACCATATTGCCTAGAATATATCATCCTTTTAGTCAAAAATATACCAGCATACCAGGAACAATTATTCCAGTGCAAGGTCTTTCTAATGAGAAAGTGACCCTTTTAATTTTAGATGCCAGTATGGTCAATGATTCACAGAACCCCCACAGTGCACCCAAAGTTATCCGCAAATTATGCATCAAAGCTACCTGTCTTAATCATGACATTTTTTCATTATCGTAAATACTCTCACTATTAAGAATCGTCTCTTTACTTAGTTCATCTCTCTTAGTCAAACTTTCCCCATTCTTCATCATTTATTTTTCGTCTTAATTCTCAACCTGTTTTAATTGTATCTTCTTTACGTATATTTAATTGTTGTTTTATTAGTTCATAGTATAATAATACTGTTTTTTGTTGTTGAGGGCCCACTTGGAAAGCAGTGCAATCATTGAAGAGGCCATCCTCATTTTAAATATCACAATAAAGAAATAACTAAAATAAAGCTATATGATGACATTGTTGAACAATGTTTCCGACATCTTCCTGCAATCAAATTTATCCAGGTCATAAGGTCAAGACACCAATAAAACATCTCATTTCCTTGATAACCAAATTTTCAAATTGATAGAATTCAAATCGCTTGCAATAAGGATATACTTACCCGGCTTGACAATAGTTGAGTAAGAGTCCTCGAGTCCATTTTGAGATTGCATAGTAAGGGTCAGCTTGTTGCCAACAGTGCCCACACCCCAAACTTTGGCTTGTTTTGGAGCCTTCTGAAGCACCATATTACTGCCATAGTATGAGGCAAAGGCCAATGGACTGTCATCTAAAAAGAGCATCATTGAATTGATAAAATAAAATGCATTTTGTTGATAGTTTATCACAGAATGCAAGCCATATTCATTAATAATTCAGTTTTATCACCCTATACAATGACAAAGTTTTAAATGTTACAAATTTTCTTTTTGTTTTCCACAGTATTTTAACACTGTTGTCAGTAGAAGGGATTTAGTTTTATGGTAGACATAGAACAGTAGCAGCAGCAGCAGTGTTAGGGGAATCTTATCTAGCACATGTTTATAAACATGACATCACATTTGGCCTGAATCCTGGCCAACATGAACACAGTAGGTAAACGTTCTCCAGTTTGGAACAGTAACTAAACTTTGGGACACAGGAATTCAAACAGAAAGTGAATTTCTTGATTCTATAGATTGGGACACGATTGGTTTATGTGTTCATCAAACTTCTCAAATTTCAGATAGAGTTTTTTTGAACCGACAGAGTCTGAGAACAGAATTGAAAGTTCATAAAATCGACGAAAATGGCTGCTAAGGGAACCATTTCAAGCATTCTAATGGTGTGCAACATGAAGATGAATGTATGAGTATTTGTCATTGCTCATTTTTGAATTTGGGACGAATATTGCATATTTCTATAATTTGGTGCAAGCTCTGATCTTGATTAATTAATTTTTACTGTGTCCCAAACTAAAGAAAATGGTAACAACAGGCAATGATTGTAAAATCTCTTCTATTCAAACAAAAATTCCATTTTCGTTGTTTTTAGGGATTCTACGATTGTTGAGGACACCCAAAATTAATAAAAATCTTCATGTTACAGAACTTGAACATCGAAAACTATAAATATTGGTACTACACAAGGTTGGGTACCAGTACTTGATAACGCCAATTCGAAAACGATCATGAATAACATCATTAGGACATAGTTGGTTCTGGTCTGTACCTTGAAGTTCTTACTACACAGTGCACGAGACATGCAGTTACGAGCAATTTCAAAAGTTCCTATCGGAAAAGAAGGAAGAAATAGCGACAAAAAGTAACTGGAAGAAATTGTTTCCGAAACACTGAGTTCAGGCTATATTTTGTGTTCAGCCCAACAATGAGTTTCACTTTTGCTTGGAAAGTGATCCGTTACAGTACAAGATATGCCATACCAAGTACAGAAAAATTTGGGTAATGGTATGATATAATGTGCCACAATTTTGAGAACCAGTTTTCTCCACTGAATAACGTGCATCAAACTGGTTCTCAAAATGTGGGCACGCTATATGAGAATATTGCCCAAATTTGTACTTTCATGATGCGGCGGCCCAAAGAAAAATCAAACTGAGGTGCGGCGTACCTGAACAATTAGTTCATTATGCACTCAAAAGGACTGGCCAGAGTTCACCTTCCACATACTAGTTTACTTTCGGGCTACCTTTACCTTTATATTGTAAGATGTATTGTAATGAACTGGTACTATCAGGTGGGTTTGACAGATATAATTTGATAGCGTGCGCCGGTGCAGCTTATCAGAGTAGCAGAATTATAGTCTCTGTTAGGGTGTCTTACCTACTGATGCAGTTGTGCTTCCGGTGACTCATATCGAGCCTCTGTTAGCTACTCGCTAACGGGCAATTGCCTATTAGCTGAATGGTTAGCGCGCTTGCTGGTTTTATGGGGATCGCTGGTTCGATTCGCGGGTTGGGTAATCTTGGCTATTACTACTACCTATGCATAGCTAACGAATATGCATACTTATTCCCACACCAAAAGATCAAAGTAGAATGATGAAAAAGGTCCGAATGATAATTGACAGGTGATTCTAAATTTGCTTTATAGCATTGGTGCAAAACTTTAGGCTATAAATGTACAGAAAAGCTTGTTAGGTTTCCTGGTTTCGCAGATGGCTCACCAAAGAGGATGACCTTGCAGCCAGTGGTCAGTGGTCGTTGTTGCCGGTGGACCACTGACTGATGTAGACCTAGTAAGCCAGCATTCTGCACGGTTAGGCAAATTAGAGATAACCTGTCTATGCGTCTGGAAACCGGGAAACGATAACAAAAACGAACATGTCAACAAAATGTTGCATTTACCTGCATAACAGAGAGAGCAGATCAGGCCCAAAGCAACAAGTAAACGGGAGCTCATTCTGCAACAAACGCTTCCCCGTATTTGTCACGAGTGCACTACCGAATAGTCGATCTCGTGACAATAACTCGCCTTTGTTGACCAGTTAACGCATCGATAATAGAACGCGGATGTTCAACATTGGATGTTTCTCATTGGTAGCCATGTTAGTTTGCAAGGGCTACAGCGATCCTGACGGGTGGGTGCAGGGTCACAATTGCTGTACGTGAACTTGGAATCCTGCTTAATCTAAGATCGCGTATGCGTGAACTTGAAATACACGTGGGAACTTGACAAGTCAACTCAAAATAATCACGTTCACATTGATAAAAATTAGCATGGCACTAAATCAAATTACATGTTAATAAACTAATGTAAATTTCACTGAGCTAACCTCATTTCAACTATTGGCGATCTTATTCACCAAACAATAATTGATTTAAACATTCACATATTTCCTGCGATTCGGTGGCACAAGTTACAGTAAAAGAGAAAATGGGTGATCGCGATGTCAGTAATAACAGAAATATTTACACTGAACAAAAATTCACCTGGTTCTCTTAATAAACATTCAATTTCAAGTTCATGCATACCGTTCTTGAGACAGCAAATCCTATCGTGTTCAAGAAGGTGAATGATATAGTGTTGTCCGCAATTCACCAACTTTCGTATATGGTTAATTCAGATTGGAAAAGCACCAAGTGGACTTTTGAGGTCGAATGGTAATGTTTTACCGAATTTTACGTCTGCAACAAAATTCACTGACTGAATTATGCACTACTTTTTATACCGAGATTAGCTAATAAATACAAAAACTTAAATTAACACGTTTTAGTTGATTTCCACACAAACATTTTCATGTAAATCAAGGATCAGTAAACCTTCTTTAAGTTATTATTAAGCATGATGCAAAAATATTTACTGCTTAAAATGCGGAGAATCGATGAATCCGTAAAGTGCAACGTAAAAAGAGACCAACTTGATTAATCAATAATCTGAAAAAGGCTAAAAATTACTACTACGCACGAATTGTTGAATCGAGTCTATGAGTTAACTATAATGCAACGAATTTATGAATCTATAAACAAATGCAGTAAATGAACCCTTGAAATAGCATGAATTATTGACGGTGCGAGTAAGTGCTTTCGTAATATCGAAAAAATTAATAAAATCATTACCTGCTATTGACAACAAAGATGACTTTATTACGAAAAATTCATGAATTCAAAAATGCCATCAATAGATGAGCCCGTAGAGACACAGTTAACGTGCCTACATTTCGAGAACCAGTTTTCTCCATTGAGTAACGGGCATCAACTGGTTCTCAAAATGCAGGCACGTTATGTCAATTGCCCATTATAACGCAGTGCTGAAAATGACTAATTAAATTGAATGAGTATCGTTGGCCGAATAGATGAACCTTACGCACGTAAATTACGCCCGCAAATTAATTCTTGTTAGTGGCATTATTTTGCTGCCTAAATTAATTAACTTTTAATGACGTAAATAAATTCTTGTTAGTGGCTTAAATTAATCATTTTTTGACGTAAATTAACTTTTCACGGCGTAAATTAATTATTTACGGCGTGAATTAAAGTTAATGTACGCACGTAATTTACGTGCGTAACGTTCACCAAGTGGCCAACGATAAATGAACGTGGTTGAAAGTGACAAAAATGTTACGAATCTGATGAAGTCCTATAATTCACGCAATGTTAAAAAGTCGCATACCCTGCTAATTACGTCATACCGAAAGTAAGAAATTTATTAAGTCTGAGGTGACGAAGAGTGGTGAAGTGGGGCGGCCTTTTTAACTTTACTGACCCTATCGATGTGCTGGTATTCAATGAGCGGCGACTTTTTCGTTCACAGAACTTAGAAAAGAGAGACAAAGTTCACAAATCGTGTTTGTGGAGCATTCTGAAACCACAGTTATCTCTACGTACACGGTACTGGTCATCTGGCGACTCATACGTGAACCAAAAACAAGAACGGATTAGTTTACATCAGCATGAAATACTATTAACGCTTCTGTCAGCCTTTAATACCGTAACTCTCTTTACTTCACATCCTGGTCCTATTCCATGTCTCTCTTCCTGCCGCATTATTGACTATAAATACGCCCTGGGAATTTTAATTAAAGTTATAGAAATTCACAGAAATATTTTTGACACGAGCAAAATCAAAACAAACGCTTCTCACTAAACAAATTCCTGAACCAATCAATTTTTGAATATAAATGAGCGTCCCAGGTTGTAAATACAAATTTTTCCATGATATGGTATGCAGGTTAGCGTTAATCACGGCATAAGCGGACAGCTAGTCTCGTAGTGGAGAATAATACAAGTTGCCCTTAAATCGAACGCATGTGGTTTGAAAGTTCAAGTGATGGACTTGTAACAAAACACTAGTATATCCGTCAACAGTTTGAGGGGTCACGACCACTAGGGCTAAGGTGGCACTGAATAGGTAGGTTGTGGCCGCGGCCAATTTGCACTCCCAAAATGTTAAAATCTAGGGCTAGGCCAGGCTTGGGGGCATTTTTCAGTTAGGTATTGTGTAGAGGCCAAGTGAATGTTTTTTTCGTATTTGTGAACATGCTGGGAATGAAAAAAGGCCAGTTTCTCGGCTGTAGCTGCACTCTCTTCTTTAATATGGTGGCCCCCTGTTGTAGTTGTGCATTGCTGTGTAGCAACTGAGAAATTGGCCGCGATTTCAGGTAGCCCTCAAACAAGCCAGATTTCAGCGGCAAAAAAAACTAGTTGGTTGACAGTACCGTTTGGACCACATTTTTGGAATCGATAGGAAATTTGCTTTCGGAATCTAATGTTGGCTTTAGTCGAGCATCGGCAGGAAAATGGTAATTTTTGGGTGAAAAGTGCCGATTTTGCATTTTTTTGCCCTCATTTTTCTTAGTTCAGCTTGGTTTCCACTGGGAGTGAATGGGTCAAAAATACAAGAGAGAATAAAGTTTCTGTGCTCATCTGTAGCGCTTGTGATGTGAAATGACTCAAAACATTTCCTTATTTGCATGTAGTTTTTGACAAAGTGAAGAAAGGGTGAAGAGTGCATTGACGTGTGTTCTGACAGGCAAACCCCTGTGAGAACTGTACTGTGCCTCCTAAACCACAAATCAAGGACTACAATCTATCACAGTGCTAAACGAAAGTTAGCAGTATAGGTGGCGCTGTGTCAGAGGGTAATCAAGGACATCAGTGTATCTGACTTCGTTGTGGCCCCCAAGATGTTTTTAAATTTTCTAAAATAACTCATTCATTAGCGGTTCCCCAGAGAAATCCTTCCAGTCTCTTAAATGCAGGACCATATACGACACGATTTTCATTGAGATGCTTTTTCGGTATTCAACATTACCAAATAACGGGTTCATTAATCCAGGCACAAAACAACGTGGTTATAGGGCTATTGCACTCGCTTTGAATTTTTTTAGTAGTTGTAAATTGATAATTATTCCAAATATATTTTAAACAATTACACATACAACGGTCTGTAAGTGCTCAGAACGTATTGAAAAATACTATGACTCCTTCCAAGGAGTAGTAAAACGAGCAATTTATAATAGAAAATATACCAAAGGAGTGAAGCGGCCTGCCAGGTCAGAGAATGGCCATTTCCATGAGATGACGTTTTAGTTAATAGAGGGCGATACCGGTGAAGTGCCGGCTCCACCGTGAACGCTCGCTGGAGTTCCCACGTGCCTAGCCAGCACGCAGGTACAACGCATTGGCTCGCACTTTAGCACTGGTTGATGTATCCTCAGCTGTCATTGGTTAGCTTTACAACGCCGTGAAAAAATGGTGGACTGTGAACGATTTTTAGCCTTGTCATGCAAGTGGCGTTGCAGCAACTATTTCAATTCTGCAGTGATGTTTAATAGCCGCGTGCTTGAAGCACATACATGTACAATAAACACATATCTGGCAGATTTAACGGTGTGTTATTCATACTGTATGAATACAGGACAGTATCGTAAACAAAAGTCATCGACAGTAGAAAGATGCACTCCGAAAAGGCGCAACCACAATTTCTAGGATTCACATTTCCTGAACATAAATTTTAAGCATGCACCGATTTGTCTGCCCAACAGACCGCATTTACACTTCAGTCCATCAGTCATGTCATTTTGTTTGCGTAAAGCGCTGCATGTTGAGAACTCGACTAGCCAATCAGAAACACCGGTGTAAAAAATATTCCCGAGGAAAATTAAGTGATACCTGCGTGCTGGCTACTGACCACCTAGCGGCACGCACGGGACCAGCGAGCCGTGAACGTACAGAAGTAGCATATGCTACAGGACCCGCGCTTTTTGAGGTCCAGCACTTAAGTATTTTAAGAGGCTCCAAAGGCATAAACGTATACATGTGTCTTCTCCTGATGGAAGCGCTGACCACAGGTGATGCGAACTTGGGAAGTTTATGTTGGGGCCCCGCCATTTTTGTAATGCTGCTCAAAGCTTGAGCGCGCACATTAAAAAGCGTTTGCGACTACTAGTGCAGTGACTAACTACCAAGGCGCCAGGCATTCATCGATTTTTAACCGTTCTTGAATTTAAAGTTTAGGTTTTTGTTAAAATACAGAGAAGCAAAATCTGCAAAGCTTAAATTTGCGCAAAATGTATGTATTTGACAAAACAGTCATGATGCCAGCTTTGGCACAATCGGGGGGTTCCTGATTAGCGATGTTTGAATTATCCTGAAATAGTCCAATTCGACCAACAACTAGCGTTGCCCTGTGGACACGCTGTCTTGTCGCCTGGGAAACACTGATTACGAGCCAAAGGCCCGCTATGTGAAGAGGCACTAGCGCAAGCACAGGGTCCCCAAAAGTTCGTGGTGATTAAGTAGGCCCTTGGTGTTGGCGTACAAATCACAGCGCAGCGTTAGGCTAAGAATGAAGAGATTCATTGGTAAGAAAGAAAATGGCTCAACGGAATTTTGGCCACAGTGCGATGCTCCGAATTCAATGGTTGGTGAATCAAAAAAATGAACCTGCGAGGAGTAAAGAGCCTTCGAAGTATCAATCCGATTGCGATTCTCGTCGACTTAAAATTGACGCTATATCGCATATGTAAAAATACTTAACCTGTTAAAGTAAAGATGATTTTAAAGAAATTTTAATTCCTAAAATTGTTTTTGAGAGATATCGGCAAATTTTCATTTAAAGAAGGTTTCATAAAAATCGACTAAAGGGTGTTTGTGTTATGAATGTAGGCCTACCTTTGTTAAAATGAAAACTTGACTTAAAAAAGGTGGCAACTTTATAATAACAATAACACGTAAGTATTAGGAGTATTTTTAGAATTCCTTGTCCTTAGTCTTTCAGAAAATATGTACTTTTACTGGTAGTTGATACAGCCTAGGTTTTCTGGTGATTTACTTTGAATTAACGTTCTTCAATAAGGTCCATCATAACCTTAACCACAGTGTAAATCTACTGTTGTATCTTTAGCGATCATCTTTTAGGGCCCCCTATAGTTGTATTAACTAACGCGTAGATCCACCACTGCAGAGATACATGCATATGCGGCCCTCTCATTGAATTTGACCCACTCTCTCATGATTGACAATCAGCCATCGTAAAAGCAAAATTGCTCCTGCTGAGGTGACACCTACCGTAAAAGAAGGTTGAGTAGATATCTTCAATACGTTTGCTTAAAACAAAAAATCGGTATGTGAGCAAGTTAGTTCTCATTGGTGTGTCGAAAGTTACAACCTGGCTAGAGTTATCGTATAGCATAGACAGACTGTGAATCACAGAAATGCTTCATCATATTTCCTGTCTTAATCCATCATAGTCATCCAGCACACCTCGTATCAGTCCTGAAAATAAGGGCGGCATGTTCGTAGTCAGCTGCTGCAACAGTTTGTAGCGACATTCTGATTTGCCGACCTTTCTTCTCATTCATCTAAAATACTCAAAAAGGGAAGTATACCGTTTATTTTCGCCCCCAATTTCCTAGCAATTGAACAAATGAATGTAATTCATTCATGTAACTGTGTGCCCAGCAATAGGAAATCCTTGATAATTTAACGTTTGCTTTTTGAGTTTTTATCCCAAAGTTAAATGAATGTCACGACAAAAATTAGAAAGGCCCTGGAAAACACGATGTACAAAAAGAATGGTTTACAACAGTACGTGGTTCGCCGTTTCAGAAAGATATGGCTTCAGCTTGAAACGTTGAAAGTGCATTTCGTTCCCTTGATGAAATAAAAAATTTGATAATCTCATGAATTTGTCTCAGTTGTTTCGTTACCATTATAACCAATTGGTCATCTATCATTGAATTAAACGGCACAATTGTGGACAGGTTGACCAACTTCGTCAACTGGCAAGCTGATGCACTTTTGACCTTCAGTGTAAACGTTGTAAATGATACATCCGGCTGATAGTCTATGAGGCTGCGGACCTTCATTGCCCATGTCGCCGGGCGGTTCCTTTAGTGGACCTCAACTGTCGGTACGGGGAAGGGATACGTTCGCATCCGCCTCACACCCCTCGCCCCAACTTCGGCAATACTGAGGCGCGGCAGAGTTCATTTGCTATACCGGTACTTAGCCGGGGAAATTCCAAATGTTCCCTACCCAAAGCAAGCAGAGAGCAGATTCCATAAAATTAAAATACTAAAAGTTCATTCTCGTTGGTGATAAGCTTTGATCTTGGGTGATCAATGATATCAATACTTCACTAATCGAGACATGGTAGGTCGAGCAAAGTGTGTCAACGTCCTGTTGATTGGAAGGCACCTAATGAACTGTACAGGTCGGAAGCAGCTCAATAGCTCGAAGTTGCACTACTGAAGGTTTGCTAGACCGAGGGCCTACTAATAAAGTGGAACTGAGCCATAAAACATTACTATATAATTTTTGGCATTTTACGAAATTCACTGATGCGCCCAGAAACCATTGCAAGAATCAAATCAATCGGCCGGCACTAGATTCACTACGCCGGGTTTGCCGGTCAACTTACAAAGACATTTGGTTGGTTTGTGGGTGAATCAAATGGAAGCAAGGAATTTAAACAACGAAAAAGGCACACAGCATCTAAAACAGTTTTAAAACAATTGTTAAATACAGTGATATATATTTTTTTTTTTTAATTTGTGAGATTCTGCTTCGAAAATGCCTCGTTTTGAGATGATTGGCAAACGGAAAAGTTCACTTCAGTGCATCACCCTTCGCATCTCAAATTTTTGCAATAAATTAACAAATTGCATAAAAAATTATCAACAACGTATAACACACAAGAAAATTCAGAAAAGTGGCCATTGTCGGAGCATTGGGTAAACTATCGGAATATTAGGTAAAGTGTAGGAAATATTGAGTTGTTGGAACAATGGGTCAATTGTAGAAACTTTGGACTGTCGGAGTATTGCGCTGTCTAACCACTCAAAACATGGTTTCGCAAGCGCGTGAAACCACTGAGAACAAGGTGTATTAGTACCCGCCGGGCCGTTGTTTTCGATACATGTAGGAAAGCCTGCGCCACTGCGTGTAATAACCGAAGTATCATTGCATGCAGAAAAAATATGAAAAATACACCCGAGTACGAAATCTTATATATTTTCGGACTAGCGCACCTTCGCCTAATGCTCCATCGGACTAGTGCACCTCCGCCTAGTGCACCTTCGCCTAGTGCACCTTCGCCTAGTGCACCTTCGCCTAGTGCACCATCGGACTACTGTCTTACAGGCCAGTACATGTTGCTGGCCGATTCTATTGGTGAAATATTTTCGTCTTGACAGCCAATCGACGTCAGCGAATTCTTCTCATGAACCAAACCACTGTCCAGGATCTGAATGTATGCCACTCCTTCAGTCAAGCCATATAACCTGATCGCTCAACGAGTTATTTTCACTGTGCTGGAGTCAACCCGTGAAAGAGGTCACTCACCGGCGTTTTGTTTGCATTGCCATCAATTTGGGTAGGTGTAATATTACTGTGTTAATGCATTCAAGTTTTGTACGAAAGATGTACCCAGGTCATTGGATACGTAAAGGTATGTTTCTTGGAGCAATTGTTATTCAGAAGATATTACGTGACCTTATACGGATGGAAATTCATTGTTTCCAGTCACTGCAACAAACATTACAGTAGTGTCTGAGTCGTTTTTTGCACTGACAACGCTAACCGAAGTTAGACCGGCTCAAAGGTTCGGTTGAAAAATCAGGCGTGCATCAGCAAAGCATTTGATCGTTCATGTACTATACCAGCGTTTGATAATGGCATCAAAGTATCCCTAAAATGTTTCATCACTGTGAATTTTTTTGGGTCGGTGAAGTGCATGGGACTTCGATTGGGAGTGGCTGCAATGTTTTTGGCTGTGATACAGCATGCGGTAAACCTCACCGTGCGGGTGTTTTGAGCAAGCTCTTCACGATTATGTTGTAGTGCAGGTATAAATGCTACCCCACTATGGCTGTCTGTGAGTGCTTCCGTCGTTATGTTTGTGTTTTTGGATAGAGTCGGTTATAATCAGTGCCGAATTAACAACGTAGCATAAGTATGTTCGCGTTTTGGGGCCCGACGCTCTCTTTTTAGAGACACTAACACCGTAAACATATACTGATGTTTATACGCTATGGAAGTACCCTCAGGTGATGCGAATACGATTTGGAAAGTTTGTGTTGTGGCCCTGCTATTTTCAATATGTGTGGGGTCAAGGGTGCGGGGCCTTCGTATGAGAGGCTCAAAGCTTCGGCGTGCACATAAAAACTCCGTGGGCCGCTGAAAGTGCACAGTCTCACCAAGGCGCCAGGCATGCCTTGTTTTTTTCTAACCATCAGTCTTAAATTTACAGTTTGGGCTTTGAAAAAATACAGAACGGCGAAATTTGCAAAAAAGGGCCATGTGTATATGACAGAGATAGCATTCTATTTGGAACAAGCGGGGGCCCCCCTGATAAGCGGTGTGTTAATTATCCTGAAATCATCCATTGGACCAGCAGCTAGCGTTGCCATGCATGGACACGTTGCCTCACTCATCGACCCGGCAACACAGGTCAGCCAAGACTTGCGTGGCTGAAGACGTACAACTAAAGCACGAGGTGGCCCAAATTTTCGATACCAATTAAGTAGGCCCTAGCTGTCGAAGTGCAAATCACAGCACAGCGTTAGGCTGTCACGAGACTCCATTCATGCTAAATAAAATGGCCCATCGTAGGATAGGCCCTTCGAAGTCAGTTCAGGTATGGTTCAATTGATACAGACAGCTCAGCCGAGTCGTCTGCTTCTTATCGTTTGCAATTGCCTTAAGTGCATGTTTTAAAACTGAGCTATGTCTGCGTAGATCGAAACTGTCTCAATTGCCTTCCTCTTCAAAAGTGAAAATTACCACTATTTTGCTTTTTACTTTATATGAACATGTGAGTAGGGGCCCCTCGCTTCGACTTATACTATGGGCCCCGCCTAATCCGGTTCCGGTTATAACAGCTTATGACCTCACTTGAAATTAACCGGATTCTATTTGATGCTGGTGTGGCTTTTTCATGGAAACTCAGTCAACTATCCCCGGCGACCCCTGTATGGCAGATGCACGTGTTATTATTGCTGCTGATTGAAATCATTTTTTCTATATCCTGAAAGGTCTGAACCGATGTGATTAATTCGCTCAATGACCCCTTATCTCCGCCGTATCTAATGTTCTGACTCAAAAATACCAATTTGTATTTTCATGCTGGTGCCTCGCCAGTATCCGATATATTTTCATAACTTGAATATTGCCAGGTGTAACCGTCAGTCAACGTGCTCAAGTAAAAAATAGATTATTGCCCACTATCTTCATGAGTATCAATGAGCCATGACCTGTACACTCACGAACCGACAACCACTAATCTATAACGATAGATTAATTCATGATGGTGTACGATAGTTACAAAGATTCGGAGTAAATAATGCGGAGCATAATGTGTCCTGTAGTTCATACGTCTGCTTCGCACTTTCAGTTGTTTTATATCATGAATATGCCTATATTCTTCAATAGTTAAAACTCGTTTGGCCAAAATGCCGCCATTAGAAAACTGGTGCAGGGAGTTAGGTGAGTCAGTTTGCGTTCCGGCTTTTCAATGCCGTCAAATTTTGCAATGTAGGCAATGTGTTTTTTATAGTAATCATAACACGGATGCCGTGTCTTTTGTGTCCCATCTGGAGGCGCGTATCCTGTTTGGGCATTTCGTACTAAGTCAATGTTGTGTTCCTTTGAAAGTTTTCTATAGGTTAAAGGGATTGCACTAGGCCTACTTTTTCAATTTTCGTAAATATCAACAATAATGGTGTCGAAAACATTTTACACTAACCTCATGTTAGTTTTCTTAGAATGTTCCAAGATCCTAGAACAAGGTAAGTGTTAACATTTATTTCGGTTACTTTCCAAACAGAAATTCAAGATGATAAATGCGATCTTGTTATGTAGGGAAAACGTCCGCTGCGCTGTTATGCCGACATTTGCAATTCCGGAGGATGACTCCATAGAGGAGGTATACGGGACGTGTCGCTCAGACTGATAATTGATTTTTTCACAACCGGTTTCTCTTCGAAAAGGGTCCTTTTTTACGAAATTCCGAGGAAAAGATGCCTTTTCCAATTTAATTCCCTACAAAGGGTTTGTTTAGTTCTGTGTTAAGATACGGTGTTTCTAGTGGTTCTCAAAATACGGGCAAGTTATATCAAACTATTGCATTTTTTCATTTAAAAATCCACAGAATGGATTTTTATTTTATTTACGTTTTAAATGTTTCGTAAAAAGATTTACCCATTTTTGACAGCATGGCATCTCTTCGTGTGCTGTTTCATATTAATGGGTTAAAAGGACAACCTTGTCCAAGAACCTGGCGAAAGGATTGCGTTCATGGAATTAATCCGGGATTCCCTGCAAAGTGTTTCTGGAGCACTATGACTTTTTCAAGGAAGTTCTGTACAAGTGGGTCGTTTTTGGAGCCCATTTTCTTAGTGGAAGTGTACCCTAATTTTCCTGGTGCACTCCCGCCATAATAAGAGTTACGTACCCCCGGAATGGCAGAATGGCCGCTAAAGGTAATTGAATGTCGTTGTGGATTTTACACTGCGCCGTACCGCTAATAGGTCGTGGACGGTGACGGGGTTTTATAAAAAAGGGTCAAAATTATCCGTACTTGTATCCCAAAGCTACGTGTATGTGGACTTCGCCATGTACATGCACAAAGGAACTTGGTTTTTGCGTTTAGCTAAAACGAAGACTGCCTCCCGTGACGTTTGCGTGTTACAAACCCAGCTAAGCGCAGATTCGTAGGTAAAAATAAGCTAGATATCCAAGAAATTGCAGTAGTCTTTCCATCGTATGATTAGCCCCCCAACAAAGTTTCTGCATGCTCAAACTGGCCATAGCCACTGCGTTAACCACGATTTTAAAACATGTACGTATAGAATGTACCCTGTGGTTGTTTCTGTATACAGTAGCAAAACCTTGTGCATTTGTGCATGGGCGAATTTAAAAATCCAATTAAAATTTTTGCGTGTGATAAGTATTCAATTACACTGTATACATGCACGTCTTGTCCCGATTCCCCATGTAATCCCTAGGCGTTTAATTATACCCAACCTTTAGTTGAGCTATGTACTCAAGAAATGAAGATAACAAAGATAACCTCCTTTAATATTGAGATTTGGTGATATTTGCATGATATTTATAGCATTGTGAAAACACTTTGTGGTAAGACCTCCAACACGACTTCGGGATTTAATTTAAAGCTTCTTCGACTCTCGTTGATGAATATTTCCCCGACGGGAAACATCTAGAAAACATGTCGGCGTGTAGCTAGACTTTTTAGGCCAGATACACACTCACCTTTATAGGCTCGAATGCAAGTGGGTGTCAGACGATGTTGAAGCTCCGATGCTCGTGGTAATCACTTTCTGGGTTTGGTTGCAATGTAGATCCTCAGTAAAAGCGCCACGTAAATCTCTGTTCACTGATTACTGAATCCTTGTTTGGGCATATTTCTGGGGTGTTTTCCATAGCCTATAAGGTTTACGACTGTTTGGGAGATCAGGCCAAACTGGCGAGTGAAAGTCGACTGTTTCGCTAGTAAACTGTAAAGATTACTAGCTTCGACTAGAAATTAAGAAAGATGTCACTGGCTGCAGTGAGCTCTCATTGCGTACACGTATTGGTCACTCATTGTAGGCTGAATAGATGATGTGATTTTTGAACTTAGACTTTATCTGTATGGCAGGAACACGGGGGTGCGAATGTCTGGCAGGCAAAATCCTGGCTAATTCTCTACCCTGGTCCCCCCCAACTCAAAATCTTGGATCCGCCCCTGAAAACAAGCGTACGATTAACCAGGATGAAGGAGGCTACAACTGAAACCTTCCCGCGTTTATGACGTAGTTCTTCATACAGCGCCACCTACACTGAGGAAGGAGACAGAGACAATACCTATCGCTGGACCCCTACGGTGCCTAGCCAGCACGCTAGCTACTGACCACCTAAGGGCACGCAGGGAACCAGCGAGACAATAGCTAAGCCTCGAAAATTTCTGTCGGTCGTGGTCTAATCGTGCAGACATCCAGATGAGGCTTGTTAGTAAAAAACATAGTTTATGAGAACGCCCTTTTGATTTACAACCGGACCAAAAAATCAAACTTACAACTCTTTTATAAAATTACGCATTTTCCTGGAAATAACAAAATAGTTGAATGTAGACTAACTCGTAAAGTTAAAACTTTGTAAAATGGCGTCTAAAGACTGAATTTCATGCCCACGAAATTGGAGAACATGAATGGATTAACGCAACATTAATTAAGAATTTTCAAGGGTTCGGGATTTTGGGGTCACCCTGTACCTTGTAACTCCGAAAGGTTATTCACAATTTTGGTTTTAGTCATGTCAGTCATGTACGAAATTATAGTGTAATAACAAATATTTAGACGTCCGGGGATTAGTCATCATGAGTTGTGTCCCCTTGTGAAATATATAACGCTTGAGTCACACTCGGTTAACGTCCCAAAACAGACAGCTATCGACTGCGTTCAGACATTATTATCAATCTATTCAACATATCGTTTAGTGTTTAAAAAACGATTAGAACTCGGTAGAGTAATAAA
>NMRA01000017.1:510498-525391 GCA_002633005.1 Phoronis australis
TTACGTACCCCCGGAATGGCAGAATGGCCGCTAAAGGTAATTGAATGTCGTTGTGGATTTTACAGTGGGCCGTACCGCTAATGGGTCGTGGACGGTGACGGGGTTTTATAAAAGGGGTCAAAATTATCCGTACTTGTATCCCAAAGCTAAGTGTACGTGGACTTCGCCATGTACATGCACAAAGGAACTTGGTTTTTGCGTTAAGCTAAAACGAAGACTGCCTCCCGTGACGTTTGCGTGTTACAAACCCAGCTAAGCGCAAATTCGTAGCTAAAAATAAGCTAGATATCCAAGACATTGCAGTACTCTTTCCATCGTATGATTAGCCCCCCAACAAAGTTTCTGCATGCTCAAACTGGCCATAGCCACTGCGTTAACCACGATTTTAAAACATGTACGTATAGAATGTACCCTGTGGCTGTTTCTGTATACTATAGGCAGTAGCAAAACCTTGTGCATTTGTGCATGGGCGAATTTAAAAATCCAATTAAAATTTTTGCGTGTGATAAGTTTTCAATTACACTGTATACATGCACGTCTTGTCCCGATTCCCCATGTAATCCCTAGGCGTTTCATTATACCCAACCTTTAGTTGAGCTATGGACTCATGAAATGAAGATAACAAAGACAACCTCCTTTGATACTGAGATTTGGTGATATTTGCATGATATTTATAACATTGTATAAACACTCTGTGGTAAGACCTTCAACACGACTTCGTGATTTAAAGCTTCTTCGACTCTCGTTGATGAATATTTCCCCGACGGGAAACATCTAGAAAACATGTCGGCGTGTAGCTAGACTTTTTAGGCCCGATACACACTCGCCTTTATAGGCTCGAATGCAAGCGGGTGTCAGACGATGCTGATGCTCCGATGCTCGTGGTAATCACTTTCTGGGTTTGGTTGCAATGTAGATCCTCATTAAAAGCGCCACGTAAATCTCTGTTCACTGATTACTGAATCCTTGGTTGGGCATATTTCTGGGGTGTTTTCCATAGCCTATAAGGTTTACGACTGTTTGGGAGATCAGGCCAAACTGGCGAGTGAAAGTCGACTGTTTCGCTAGTAAACTGTAAAGATTACTAGCTTCGACTAGAAATTAAGAAAAATGTCACTGGCTGCAGTGAGCTCTCATTGCGTACACGTATTGGTCACTCATTGTAGGCTGAATAGATGATGTGATCTTTGAACTTAGACTTTATCTGTATGGCAGGAACACGGGGGTGCGAATGTCTGACAGGCAAAATCCTGGCTAATTCTCTACCCTGGTCCCCCCAACTCAAAATCTTGGATCCGCCCCTGAAAACAAGCGTACGATTAACCAGGATGAAGGAGGCTACACTTAAAACTTTTCCGCATTTATGACGTAGTTCTTCATACAGCGCCACCTACACTGAGGAAGGAGGCAGAGACAATACCTCTCGCTGGTCCCCCACGGTGCTTAGCCAGCACGCTAGCTACTGACCACCTAAGGGCACGCAGGGATTCAGGGAACCAGCGAGACAATAGGTAAGCCTCGAAAATTTCTGTTGGTCGTGGTCTAATCGTGCAGACATCCAGATGAGGCTTGTTAGTAAAAAACATAGTTTATGAGAACGCCCTTTTGATTTACAACCGGACCAAAAAATCAAACTTACAACTCTTTTATAAAATTACGCATTTTCCTGGAAATAACAAAATAGTTGAATGTAGACTAACTCGTAAAGTTAAAACTTTGTAAAATGGCGTCTAAAGACTGAATTTCATGCCCACGAAATTGGAGAACATGAATGGATTAACGCAACATTAATTAAGAATTTTCAAGGGTTCGGGATTTTGGGGTCACCCTGTACCTTGTAACTCCGAAAGGTTATTCACAATTTTGGTTTTAGTCATGTCAGTCATGTACGAAATTATAGTGTAATAACAAATATTTAGACGTCCGGGGATTAGTCATCATGAGTTGTGTCCCCTTGTGAAATATATAACGCTTGAGTCACACTCGGTTAACGTCCCAAAACAGACAGCTATCGACTGCGTTCAGACATTATTATCAATCTATTCAACATATCGTTTAGTGTTTAAAAAACGATTAGAACTCGGTAGAGTAATAAACTGTGGTTTCGCAAAAGTACACGGCCGAGCACTCGCCTGGTTCCGTTTCCTGCAGACTGCAGACTTTTCCTCACGTAGCTGTTTCGGTTTAATCCGAGCGTCTCTGCATTCGCACGGTGTACAAAAAATTCAAGAATATTTCTGCATATCGGTTACGCTCAAGATTTTGTGGCGTACCCTAGATAATAGAAGCCGTTGTTGCAGTGTGATAAATTGGACGGTTTCATGTTAAGCAACCTATCAAGGCTGTGAATATCTGACTGAAATATCAAACTAGTTTGCCACGGGACGGAAATAAACCAGACTACCTCCTAAGAAGCTGTCTAGAAGACTGGTCTTTACTTTTGGAAAATGTAGAAACAGTAATCATGGGCACGTACAATGCTTGGAATTTTGTGGTAAGGCTTGTTTTAAGATATAGAACTTCAAGTTTTGTTTGTCATGAGTATCAGAAAAACTTGATGTTTCAGGCCGTGTAAGACTACGTGCAAGGATACCATCGTAGCTGTATGAGCTGTGGCAATATTTAAACTGACAGTTTATGCAGACCTTGAAGCCAAACTGACGCAACTGTAAACCAAAACTGTTGCAGCGAAAAAATATGACAGTTTATTCTTCGAGGTCTTGTACAGGCAATTTGAGTATTGCGACAGTTTTGTTGCGCGGTGAGTTTGTGCAGTTCGTATAGTTTGTGGCCTTATAGGCTCTCGTCACTTCAATCACCGTCTTTACTATAGTTCCACTGGTTTCTCACTGTCCCCGACAACATAACAAAATAAAACCAGTGCCCGGTAATAAGAAAAAAGATGTACCAAGTTGGACTAGGATCAGGGGCTGATCCAGGATTTTGAGTTGGGGGGGCAGGGCAGAGTATTAGCCAGGATTTTGCCTGTCAGACATTCGCATCCCCGTACTGCCAAATGGAATCTGGGAGAATTTAAGGGGACCATGGCCCCCTTGGCCCCCCTCTAAATCCGCCACTGAGGATATCTTTGTTTGGAAAACCAGCCCCTTTTGCAGATCTAGTACCTGACAGCTGCCCTCTATCGGTCACAGACACAGGGAGTCAGTGTTTCTAAGGTTCGAATTGGTAGACTACACATGGATCTAATCTGCGGCATCGATCCAACGTATAATCAACGTTTGAAAATTTAACTTTATATAAAAACTACTTGCAGGCAGTCTGGTACACGTTATACCAGACCTGCGTAGGCTGCTCATCTGATCCCATTGGGTTGATCCCCTGAAACTATTTTGTGCTTTATTTATTTACATGTATACAGTTAAAATCGAGCTGAGGAGCTAGAGACCTGACTCAAGGGTTTAGCAGTGTGCCCGAATGCGACTCGAACCCACGACCTTCAGTAAAGGAAGCAGACGCTTATCCTATCAGGCCACAGTGTTTCCTCTTAAGAAATTTGACTTCATGAACACGTTCTTCAGACATTATTGACCTCTCTCGTTCCAGAAAATGTCATCTGACGAGCAACTGGCGGGCTTCTTCAAAAAGGCAGACACTGACGGAAGTGGATTCTTGTCGAAGGAGGAGATTCGCGTTGTGCTTTCCGGGAATGGATATAATTTCAGCGATGCCGAAATGCAGGTGATCTGGTTTATATAATTTAAGTGAGTGCGCGTGCGCAAACCGGCTGCCAAACAACTAGTGCGACTATTGCTTTGGGGCATGCATGTTTTTCAGAAGTATTAGTTTGTTGTTATTTTGTGTTTGTTATCAGAAATAGACTAGTTGTTTAAGTTCTGAAACAGTTTCAGTTTTCCACGATAGCACTTTTTCTGGGCCAGCACAATCGTCTTAAACTCAATGTGTCTCCCCGGAAGCAGTGCTGTTTTGTACAATCTAGGAATTGGCCGGTGTAGGCCCTGGAATATTCTACTATTTTTGACTGGATGCACACAAAAGTTGTGAATACCCAACTGCCCATTCGAGTTAAACTATTTAGAGCTTGTTTAAAAATGCCTCGAACGCGAAAAACAGACTAACTTGCATTATTCAAAGTGGTTCTCTGCCACTGAAACAGAACGTGTTCACCAGATTTTTTACGATTTGCTTGTAAGAATTTTGAATTTCTGTTGATGTCAAAGCATTTTTCTTTTAGCTTCAAATTGCAAAAGAAACGTAGCACATTTCCCTTATATAGAAAATGGGCCACATCTATGTCTTGTGATACCAACTAAGTAGACATGCTTTGCCCTTATATGGAAAATGTGACCGTTGACATTTGATGTAAACAAAATAATGGCGATTTTAAGCAGGAGCCCGATTAAGAGGCAATTGATGATTGAAATAAATTACAATAGTGTCGTAGTATTCAAAATGCAGTTGGAATTCTCTTTAGGAAATCTCATGCTTCACTGGCTTGCCTCATCACTGTACTGTCGACCTCATATTCCGGCTGGGTGCGATCACACATGATAATCTGCGGTTATCTCCATCGTGTCAGTCAGCTGCTTGTCGAATGACTGTGAGCGCATGCGCGCATTTATCACAAGTTGGAGGAAGGTTAAAATCTATGTGGTGACTACATAGTTTTTCATTCGCGCGTATTTCAAAAATCGTGAATTTTGTGATTTTTCGTGGAAATAACCTAACAGGGGAAAGTGAACAACCCTATAGTAAACGTCGCCAGGTGGCACTTTCGTCAGGAATTGTTTAAAAGATATTGTTGATGAGATTTCGCGTTCCATACCTCTTTACGGTACAATATAATCCATGAAATTTGATCTGGTGATGAAAGAGACAATCGATTGTTAAATAGAAATTATCTGTGTACTTAAAGTCAGTAAAACTTCTGCAAACTTGTCGCAGCATAGGAGATCGAAGGAGTAAAATAATGAAATTATCACATGTTGAACTGTCAAAACGCAAAGGTATAATTTCTTGCGGAAGGGAGTCGTTGAACATTCAATCCTTTAAAGGAGAATGCCACCCGATTTAATGGGGCTATTCGGAGAATTCTCCTCGCGGTGTCGCTGCTGTACTAGTGGTGATTAAATTGCGCATGCGTGGCTGTCTGCATGTAAACAACTGGTAAAAGATGGAATTTTTATCAAAATACGTCGTCGCGCTAAGCCTTATTACTGCTAATTTCCCTGGTGCAAGTCTTCGACAAGTGGCCACAAATTCCCAAAAGACCTAAGGTTACTATATTCGTGGACAATTGCNCCCTTTTTACGCAATGTCAGATTCAGTTGGCACGGCTGCAAGCCATTTCACCATGTATTTAAAGGGCTCGCGAAATCGAGGCTGTTAATCTATCACCACTAGTACACGCACGCCCTCTAGTTATTGTAGATTTTCCGAATAGCCCCATTAGTCTTTTTTGCCGTCTTAATCGGTCTATATCCACATCGCCTCGCATAAGGTCGATCTTACCTTGCCAAGAGGTGTCGCGTTAACCTGTGAGGAAGGTGAGAAACGACGCTAGCGACGTCAGTGGTTCATATGCAGAGTGAATGCCGTTATGATGCGGTGCATCGTTCCCGCTTGTCCGAACTAAGCAGCTGCGAGGAAAGCGGGTATGTTTTTTTTACTTCCTCGAGAGTCCGAAATGCTTAGGAAGTGGCTCATGGTAGTGAAGAATGAAAATAGCAAGTATGAGGCCGTGAATCATCTCCGTGTCTGTGGGCTGCAGACGTCGACAATGCCTAACGAATGCCGGCTTACCACATAACTCCATACGTTCCGTTCAGTGTCTGAGCTTGTTCACTGACGGCGCTCTCTAGTATTTCTTCATCACTGTATTCCTGTTCGAATTGATAGCCTGTAAAACTTAACGATCCACCTGCGAAGTCGGGACTGATGAGCGCTAGCTCGTCCAAGTCGGCCTGGGGATTTCGAGATGCCATGTTGGCGTTTATTACTGAGCGTTATGTTTCAAAATGAATTATTCTCACCCTAACCAATACTTATATAAAACTGAAACAAAGCTTGTCTCATTAGATGCAAGTTGTAATGCATTTGGAGTGTTCGTGAGTGTAAATGATTTGAGAAGCCAGCAATGAATAAATCACTGCGTTACCGGCTTTAGGTGCAATAAAACTAATTGACGGGACACCCAGGCCATGTGAGCACATGCTAATTTAGTGTTTGCTGGCAGAAACTGTTGTGAAACAACTGTTTCCATACCACTGCCAGGTGTTAGGGGAATCTTTATTTACATTTACATTACTCAAATAATGATTGTCAATTTATAACTTCTGCCCTGACGGTGCTGTGGCCAAAGCGGAACCTCAGTGAATTCGCAGCCCCCGACGAGTAAATAGATTTGCAGTTTCGTGGCTAATTCACCAACATAATCAGATGCAAATTACTTTGGCTCACTAGTATATTATTTTATTGAATGGAAGTTTAGTTTCCACTGAACTTTGGCTGGTTTATGTTTGTGATGTGTGATCAGTTTCCGAACCACTGGTGGGGATAACGGTCAATCCGACCGGCCGCGACGGGCCTGATCGTGCTCCGAGCCACTGGCCAGGCTAACAAGCGTTTTGTGTTTAGAACTCAAAAAATCACAAGTCTAAACAACACAGATCTAGGTTCTCCAGTCTGTATCTCACGGACAATACTTCTAAATTATCAAGTCCGACCCCAAACTCCTGCTACGGACCTTATTGGCCCGGCTGCCGAACTTTGTAGGCTACGGTGGTGTCCAAATCCGTAAGAGCGAAATAAAACAACAAGTTTTTATAAGAATTCGGTGTGTTTTTAAGGGTTTTACATCGAAGTTCGATGATCTATTGGTGTTAAACGATGACTTCAAGCGATAAGCTGACACCAGTAACCTGTGTTGTGAACTGCTGAACAGATTGCGTTTGAAACCGATGGGGTCATTGGATAATTTCAACACCTCCGACTGCCGTCAGGTGCCAGGTAACGCAACCGTACGTGTCGTTGTGGAGTTGAACTACTCGATCTAAATTGATACAAATTAGGTTTTTTTGGGTGGCATGCTTCTTTAATAATATTATAACATTCCAGCATAGACTTCTGAATTAGGAATTTCTGCTTTCGTGTCCTGTGCAATGCATGAAGAGGGTCCTTTTGTACAAGACTCCCGTGTTACATCGTTCGGAGCGTGATATATAGGATTAACTGTTCTATTGTCCTTCCTCAAAACCGATTAACATTTCTCTGAACAGTTTCAAACATCACTTCTGACATTTGTTGAACTACTTACTTTAACCTATGTACATTGGCACAAGGTTTCGATCGATCATTTCTCTGGACCTCATCAGGTGTTAGAAGAACGAGCATTTGTATGTGGTACATCTGAGAACGCAAAAACCTCCCACGTGCACGGTAAACCTAATATACAAACTAGGCATGCCAACGCGACCAATGGTAAGCAACATTGGTTCCCCTCGTCACCAACTAGATGGGTTCCCCGACAGCATAATATCCCCACTAGTTGACTCTTATGGGAAGAGCTCAAAACACTTCGCGGCAACATCAATCAACACTGAGATGTCGCGAGTGAATTCACATGCGTCCCTACTTCTGCTAGTGAGAGCAAAACTGCAGAATGACCAAACACTAGCTGAGAACACAAATCTCTCAGGGAACCGACCGTCTTCGAAATGATACCATTCTGTGAAAAGAACACTAACTAGCAATTCCAAGTTCTACTCGCAGACCCAGGGTATGGCAATGGGTACACCGCTATCACGTCTTGGAAATTCCGTACATGGAGTGGTTTGAGCAAACAGCTCTCAGATAGATCAACCAGTGCCTAGTATTAACTTGAATATCAAGGGAAATATGCAATGCAACAACACTCCAAGCTGGGATGGACAACCATGTAGAAGCATTCAACACGAATGGTTACCCAGAAGAATTCATCGAATCGGCAATAACATCGCAAAAACTTGAGACATTAGAAGAAGACCATACACAAACAAGCTATGTGACTTTCATACAAATCTTGGCCACCCGAAAAACCAGGACGTATACATGCAATGAATTCAAAATAATAACGGTATACCGTTGCTCAGATACCCTGGGTCGACGTGTAGCTGAAGTCAAATAACAGACAGACATGGAGAAAAAGAATACCATCTCCCAAACCCCGTGTGAATGTGGCGAATCCTACATCGATAAAACACTGAGACCACTAGAAACCAGGGTTTCTGAAAGCAAGAAATGCTGCAGTGATGGCGATAGCTCACTTGATGTAACGTAGCAAATTTGGTCAAAACAACACAACATCCATTGGGATAACACCTGGATATTCGACAGTGAAACAGACTGGAGAAAAAGACTCAATGTCCAATGAAGCTATTCACTCGGAGCTCTACGCCAATGTCTCCATTCGGCCGAGAAGGTTGCCAAGCGACACCTGACTCACTCTCCTTAGTTAAAGGAAAAGATATAAGCATAGCAAATTTTCCTCGAGATTAATGAATTACTCAGAGGCCTAATGGTTAGATTAGTGAGACTGGCCAACTAAAAGTCCTAGGTTGGAACCCAGCCGTGCACCAGGAAATTAAGATCACAGTGCACAGAGTGTACAAGATAACAAAGCTACGAAAGCTGTAACACCTGATGATGGCTGGGGAAATGACTGACTGAAACGTCGTGTCACTATAAATAGGCTAATTGTCTCATTTACATACAAATCATTGTGGTTCTCTCTATTTTTGTTTATTTTTTCTGTTCTGTTTCCCAATACATAACTGAGCATTGTTGCACGTCAAGTCGATTCAAGCCACTCTTCGAACGGTTTGTTGTTATATTCGATGTATTGGGCTCCCCAGATAGTAGGCCTACCAACATTGCTTAAGAAACATAAATAAAACAATTTAATGTCTAAAATGCTCATCAAATGATACGTGAAGTAGCGTTTACGCCCCCTGTTGAGTTAACGCGAGAACGCAATATAAAGAGCACAGAAGGACGAACGTATGGTAGTTCAAGAGGAGTCTGGATAGAAATCATGATATAGTACTTATTCTCGCGGTGATTTTGACGAATAAAAGCCTTATGTTCGGTGTGCTCAAAATATTGCTCAAATCATGTTAATCTGCCAAATTCACGCAAGTTAACGCCTAAGGTAGGCATTAAATGAATTTTCCTTCTCACTTCAAATGTCCGTTGTATCAGTTTCGTAAGTTTGATCGTAGCTAAGACGGTCATAGGGAAGTTGTTTGCGAGGGCGACTTTGCATTTTTACACATACATAGTTGGACGCATATTTCTGTCATCTTTGTCTGTCGTCAAATGTCCGTGCGTGCGTCCGTTCGTCAGTCCCTCCTTGCAGCACCAGCATGAGGTTAAACCCCTTGCAGGAACGTCGTGAAATTTGTCAGGTGTCAGTATTATCCTCCGGAATACCTCGCGAATTTTTATAGCCTCAAATTTTCTTTCGGTGACTGCTTCTTCAGTCATACAAGTCACGTGACTCAAACTGGAGAATGGTCGGCCGTACGATCCACGTGGCACATGCGCAGATAACGTTCACCTCCTCGGGAAAATTTGAGGCTACGAAAATACTCTGGTGTTCCAGATGGATGTGTTCCAAGAAACGGGAAGCATTCGGGCATTTTGGAAGTCTCAATTTTCCTCTCTGAAGTGAACATTATCTGCAATGGCGGAGCAGGCTTTAAAATTATATGGCAAGTCATGTGACTTTGAAACAAGAGAACGATTGAGCGCCGATTAAAGTTCGCATACACACGATAACTTTGCCGGCGAGGGGAAATTTGAGGCTACCAAAATACCCGAGATGATCCACATGGAAAGGGACGATGGATGAGGACGATCATCGGAAAATTCTGGCTAGTACTGTGTCACTTAGTGACATTTTTTGCTTTCCTTTTATATTTGTCAAGTCCTTCGATTGATCTTTACGAAACTAGGGAGATATGTTTGCGTCAAGGAGGAGGTCAACCAAAAATCCTCGGTATTTTCGTAGCTTCAAATTTTCCTGGGAGGTGAACGTTGTCTGCACATGAGCGAGCGTCAGTCACACGGCAAGTCATGTGACTTGCAAGCTGTCATGCTTTTTTGAAATATTACAGCAAGAGCAATATTATGCTTACTTCCATCTTTCAGAAAATCTTCGAAGAGTTCGACTCGTCCGGTGACGGTAAAGTCTCGCTCGACGAATACATGCGTGTAATGAAGAATCAGCCGAAACCTAAACACGAGTAAGTAGACTTGATTGACCGCAACTGCAACAAAATGACGGTAGAGGTCGGCACACAGCGGGATTTTGCAGAAGATTAAATATGAGATCCAGTGACCACGCGTTTCGTTACAAGAAAATTATGGGATTTTTGGACGTTTAGGCAAGGTTTAGGACAAAAAGTTACTTTTTAAGTTTCTGTGTAACATTGACCTGGTTGAAATGACCTGATCCTAAAAAAATCCGCAAACAGGCCCACCAAATATAGACCCATGTACCTGTCTTCCGAAAATTTTCCAAATGTAAGCCTATGAACATAGTTTTGGAACCACAGTTGTAGATTTTTCACGATTTGGAAGTTTTCCCAAAATGAACAGTGTCAGTGGGTGTCAAACAAAAAAGAAAGTTGTATGGGAAACCCATTTATCCAATTAGTAACCAAATAAACTTAAAATTGCATTTCCCAGTATTTAGCTGCCAAAATAAAAAACTGAAAAAAAATAACTCTTTTTGGTGACACCGGGGACACCCTGCACGTCGAACCGGTGTCATCAAAAAGATATTTTACAAAAATGTCATGTCTAATAATTAGCTCCAGGACGAACACGCCATTAAGAAAATTATTAGGGACAAGAATAAAGTTTGTAAGCCTGATGATCAACTCGATGTTATTATTTATTATCGGAATAGGAAGTCCTCCAACTTGGTCATGAAAAATAACATTTCTAAAGCGAAAGTCTGCCCCGTTGCACAGTGTAGTGTTGTTTATGAGTTTGTATGCCCTATGAACGAATGTCTTCGTTCAAACGTCAGACAATGTTACATTGGTCAAACGGTTTGCAGTCTTTCCCGTCGGTTATCCATGCATCTTCAAAATGGCGCCATTCAAGATCATTTTCTGCAATGCCACGCACGTAAAATCACCCGTCAAGAAATTGTGGAAAACACGTCAATTCGCTACGTGGAGCAAGATGTGCTGCGTTTGAAAGCATTAGTGTCCCTTTTAATTGCTTTTGACAAGCTTGTTTTGAATGAGCAGCAAACAGGGTCGCGCCGCACGTTACACTTGTTTGTGTCACTTTCCTGTGATCCCCTTCATTAGTCATTCTTTGCAGTATTTCACACCTGCCGTGTCTCACTGCGTGTGTCGTCAGCTTATACTCTGTGGTGGCATTACTGCGTCATTTTATCTTCACTTGAGAATGAAACAAGTATGTTTCGAAATATCGTGTGTCTTTTAATTATGTCGCTAGGTCAGTTACTGTATCTATGCTCAGTTGAGAGTAGAGTTTTATTCCGAAAGTACGAACGTAACGGAATAAAGACTGTGGACAATGAAAAGTGTCCTGCATTTAACAAATTCTGTTTTCATCTTCGTTTGATATTTTGGAGATTTGTTCTTCTGTATCATGCACTTACGTGGATCCACCATTTTGTATCTTTGTTCAGGTGTGCCACAATGAAACGCGTATTTCATCAGTTCGACAAGGATGGAAACGGCACCATTGATCGGTCAGAGCTGAACCAAGTGATGAAGGAACTGGGCAAGCATTTCAATGACAGCGAAATCGACAGAATGATGAAGTTGATGGACGCAGACAACAGTGGAACCGTGGATTACAACGAATTCGCGAAAAAAATATTTGGTGTCTAAATTGTTTTGCCGCTTGTACAGTTAACTTTAATCCCGGCGCAAAACTAGAGTCGTCTTAAAACCTGTCGGACACTGCAGCTGCCTTAAATTGTCTACTACAGCTCTGTTAAAGCTCGCTGCACACTACAACTCAAACCGTTGAGATGAATCCCTTTGAAGCGTGTGCTGTGGTCTATGACTAGACTCGACTCGACTAACAATGCAATTCTATTCGATTTATATTGTAATGAAAGTTGACTTGAGACGAGTAATGTTAAGCATTGACAATCGGCGTTTCGGACAACCGAGTGATCTCGCTGACGGAGAACGTAATTCGAAATGAAGTTCAGCAATCCACAACGACTTTGCTTGATAAGTGACCACGCTTTGTGAAATGACCATGAGTAGAAGGATATCATTACATTTTGAATCTATTGCAGTATCTAAATATAGATGATCTGTTAACCAGTTTCAAATGAACTGTATTGTAGCGATAGTGTCCTAAGACGAATTTTGCTAATCTTTTGCTACGTACATGTAATTCTTATGCAATACATGTGACAATGCTATGGAATGTTTTTTTTTTAATTTGCTTAGTGTCTGGAATACCGAAAGATCCGGAGACATTCCAGTTTGCATGCCTTCGTGTTTTATTCCACCATGCCCATGACTCCTACGAGGAACTACTGAACAAGAAAATTAGGGTTGACGAATTCTTTACGCTAAATACGGTAGCGCACTTTGGCCCATATGCATCAGGCGAAGTTTTTTTCGTTTAGTGGAGAAGAACAAAGACAATGCAATGTGAACGTAGTCTCGATCTGACAACCCCCCCCCCATACACACACACTTGATTTTCTATGCCTATTGTAGACGTTTCAATGTAACACAATCAAGAACGAAGAAGTGAGATTCGAACATTCTGATTGGCTGAATGTTGAGAGCTACGTACTCCATTTCCCGTACCTTATGTGTGCGACAGACGTACAAATCAACGCATGCGCACTGATACCGGCACAAACACTGATTTCTGCGTGTCGCCCATTATCCTTCCGCAGGACAGCTTTCCTCCTTAGGTGGCGATGTGACGGAGGGTACGGTGACTGACAAATACGGAAATGCATCCGACAGGAAAACGGAGGTTAGTTCAAACACTTTTCTCTTTATAATATTTAAGTGAATACATGGTTTACTGTCTACAAATCAGAAACATATCGAATCATGAAGTACTCAAAAATAAATACTTTATACAAGGCAAACTCGACCAAGGCTTGTCGCTTTCATTTTCAGAGACCACATGTAGGTTCCATAGTAAAAGAAACCCAGTCTTTCAAATATATCGCATATAATTCTGATCTCTGTTCATCAAAAAATATAATTCCACCCTCAACTCTGCGGAGGCTTCTGTGCGCGGCTGCATGAAACAGTCCCAAATAGGCTCTCAACTAAATTCCCTAAATCTTCTGGGTACTTGTGGTCTCGTGAAAACATTGGTTGCCCTTTCTTATGTTGTTTCAGATTTATTACTTGTACTGGGTCAATTTTCGGCTCAAATCGAGAATGAACTATACGTTGAATTCTCAACTTTATTATTGAAAAATTGGGGATCTTTTCATGCAACGCCTTGGATTTAATTTGTCCCTGTTTATTTTCATAGAAATAAGGGTTGAGTTTTTAATCATTAGTCAATGAGGAACTTCTAATAAAGATAAAATAATAGGAAAAGATAGAATCTGGGAGTAAAGAACGACACAAACACGCAGACGATTTAGGGGACTTTGTTGAATACCTATTTGAGACTTTTCCTGCAACCGGGCACTGGCTCCTTTCATAACTCTCCCCAGAACTTTCTGACAAAGAGCAACTAACTGGAGTATCAATAATTTGCCAACAACAACACATTGTGCACAACAATTCAACATTAGAACTATTTGTGAGACACGCTGTTATGATAAGAGGAAGCGTCCGCGTTCATAAATTTACATTTGACAGCGAGGCGGCGACTTGGCGTGTGTCGTTGGATAAACTCTGTCCACATCACATTTTGATTTTTTGTATACGACTTTAAACCTCGAAAAGTCATACGAGAACACATGTTTACACACTCTGATGTACACAGGGCTACCGACCACCTAGCGGCACGCAGGGAACCAGCGAGACTCTGATGTAGACAGAGCTCCAATCTGTTGCACTTGAAAGCCAGCGGATTAACATTGGCTTTCAAGTTAAAAAATGAACAGTGTATCGTATACGAGACCAAACCCTAACAGAGACTAGACGGCGCCAATCTCTTCCAGATCATGATTGGTCATGAGCATGTTGTTGAGTAACTTTGCAACGAAGGTTGGCTCTCTCAATATGGGCACAGATTGGTCCCCTCTGCACAATAATTGTGTTTTACTTTGAAATCCACGTTAATGTGGGCTGGATAACGTCAATACTACTCTTTATGGGAGAGGGAATTAGAGGACTGCCAGAAAGAGGACGTTTTGGGCGGTTTGAAGATATCGATAATAAAGAATGTTCAATAAATCTTCGTTGAAACGTACGTGGAAGAACAAAAAAAAACAACAATTTGTTAGCTTCACACGCCGTTCACGTCGTCGGGAATGCCACCAAACATGTGTGTGCGTTATAATTGAGACTCTGAACTCTCCTCTTGCTTAAGTGCATTGACTGAGCTCTGAAACACAAATTACACATTGGCTTTAATAAAATCCATGCAGTTGACTTTCCTTAATCAAAAATTACAAAAAAAAACAGCAAAAATTTTCCAAAACCTGCACCGTTCTCATAACCACTATCACTGCTATATTTGGCTGTACTGTGGGTCACAATTTAAATTTACTGGTTATGCTATTACATAATTTCTTAATATGCATTTAACATAATTCCATTCTTAAAATGATACTTTCAATAACTAAGTCAACATATATTGAGAGGTATTTGACTGCTTGAATGTTAATGATACATACTGTAAATTGCCGGAGCTGAACAACTGCTTAAAATCACCATCATCA
>NMRA01000017.1:525764-537336 GCA_002633005.1 Phoronis australis
TCGTCATCATCGTCATCATCATCATCATCACCGTCATCATCATCATCATCGTCATCGTCATCATCATCATCGTCATCATCATCATCATCATCACCACCATCATCATCGTTACCGTCAACATCATCATCATCGCTATAACTGTCTTCAATACCATACATCAACGTCATCATCACTTAATTATTTCATGCGTCTCGTAGATACACTGAGTGAATAAGATTCTTTTTTGCACATACGAAAATAACGTTCTTATGAACCTTTTCGGATCCTCTTGTCCGAATGTGTTCTCGAACTAATGTTGCGTTATTATAGGCTGTGTCAATAGACAGAGATTCCAATCGACTCATGAGACGTAGCACGGAGTCTGCATATCGGGCAAGCTGGCAATTTGTGTAGGAATAGGTAAACGGGACACTTACAAACGGATAGCCTACTTCTTACAAATGTATACTGAGACTTTGTCAACCAATGAGATCCGAACCTTAGAGAAACATCACACGCCGCAACTCAACATAACATTGGTTTGAAAATGAATTCTGACAAGAGGATCCATCTGACAACCTATGTTAATTTTCGTATGCACAGAAAAGTAATCTCAATTCTCTCAACATCATCACGCCATCACCACCAGTTCGACCTTCGTTGATAGCATTACCTGAGGTACCCGGCGAGTGGCTGCCGAGGTATGGGATGTAAAGTTAATAGACAGACGCTGGTAACTCAGCTGAGCTATTTTCCGGTTGAGAACATTACGGACCTAAATATGCACAAAGCTCGATTACCAACAAGTTACCATTTACACGGTGCAGTATGCAACATTAATGAGTTCTCTTCACAGAAAAGACGGCACTAAATCAAATTCAGAGCTTTAAGAAAAAATACGTCACGTTCACAATAGTTTTAGAACTGACTATGTTGCTCTTTACATATTGAAAGGTTTTTCATGCATACGTATCGTTTCCCCAGAGTTTAAAGAGGCAGACATTGTAGCCTTATCTCTTTAATGCTTTCCATTCCGTGAAGAGCAAGAAAAAACATGTACAAGACGTATAGACGCGACTATTTTCAAGAACTGTGCCTACTCTGACGATTTGCGGTTCATTCATAATTTTGTTTTGATATGAATGTTGCTTTGTGGGCGTTTTTAGACCATGTCAGTGTATGTGATGATGTACAGGTGCGCCTATAATTATGAATGTATACTCAAACGCTTGAGTAAAACGAGGGATGTAAGTGAAGATTGCCTCATCCGTTATAAAACGATAGATGTTGACATGATTTCAATTAAAGATCAAAGCCGCATGATCAATAGTCAGTGGTCCCTGGGCTGTAGGACAACATTTCTGAAACATTTGGCTTTGTACTTTTTTCTTGTATCGCTAAGTTGCACATCGATAAAAACTGTCATATATTGAGCGATAGAGGGCGCTATAAACAACAGGGCTAGCAAAACACAAACTGAGAATCCAGTTTCTGGTAACGTGGATTTCCGAAAGAGTCCCCACCGACATAAACTTTCTACAGGGTTTCTTTAGGAATCAAGGACAGAAAAAGGAGCCGCGGTTGCTTTTTCGGGATCAAGAGTACCCTTTTGCGGACAGCTCGTCTGTGCCGTCTGGCTAAAATGCCAATGTTTTAACTCTGTGCGGTTTAACAAGTGAACATTTTCGACGCCACTTGTGTGAGCCTCGGTGTTCAAGAGACACTCGATCGATGCCAATGTTTTAACTCAGTGCGGTTTAGCAAGTGAAACTCAGTGATAGCGTTTTCGACGCCATTTGTGTGAGCCTCGGTATTCAAGAGACACTCGATCGCCAGCGCAAGTAAGTGAAAGGTTAGACGTGTATATCAGTGTTTAAAACACTTGCTCATCTTGTTGTTGTTGTTGCTCAGTTTTAACATTTTTTCAGATATAGGCGCATGCGACTGCAAACCCTCATTGCTAGTTTCATGTAAATAATCGAGCAAGACAAGTGACTTGTGTTCCATCCTATCTTAATGTTTAGTTTACAACAACTTCACGTTCACGCGTGAATACGTACCTCGCCGTTCTGAAAGCAATACAACACAGACAGATAGAAGCCTTGGAAGTCAGTCAGAAGACACGAACTAAACATCCACACAGCCAAAGGCCCACTGCTTTCAAATTTCACTTTAGTCATAGCTGCCGTTTCTACCGTGCAGACAATGTGTGTTAGTCCCAGTAGAGGGAGCAAGACGAAAGCCGCCTTGATGGCTTTTCGCGCTTGTTCCGCTTCCGTAAGCCGGCTGTTGCGAAGCTTCGTGTATAAAATTCTCACAATGTTTAAGAGTAGGGCGAAGTTTATCTAAAATGCAATGATTGGGCGTATTAAACTGAAGCACTGCTGATATTAAATGTTGGTCATGATAAAATACATTTCAACTCGCCAGTAGAGTTACAAATCGATCCAGAAGTCTTCACTCCGGGTCAAGTACCTAGAACATATTTGAAGATAATACAGGAATAAAGACATAGATAACATGGGAATACATATTTTACTTCTCGGAATTTGCAATGGAGCAATTAATGTTCGGAATTTGACTATATGTATTACATCTCGCATAATGCAGACCAAATGCATTATTTTGGTTAATTTTGATTCTCAGAGCCGTAGAACGTTTTCAACAGTACGCAACTTACCACTGCGTGAAATAGTAGTAATAACAATGATAATGATAGTGATAGTGATTGTGATAATGAGACAGTAGTGTCGGAATTTTTGTAAAAAAGTCAGTAAAACTGAAAGGCCGATAGGTTATTTTGGCCTTCTACAGGACCATTGCAAGCGACACTGTGCTTGAATTTCACTGCTCTTCAGTATTCCGCACGTCTGCCAGCCTGCTTGAGGAATTTTGCATGTGTTCTAATGTTTTTCTTAGATGTGGCAGTTTTCACTCCTTGAAATAAGTAAATAATCGACTACTGTAGTCTTGCAAGCAGCTCCGAGGGACAAAATGATGAATTAAAGAAACTTAACTTGGTTTCATAAATCACTTTCATCGCTACATACTTAGTATGTGACTCGCAATGCATAATTGCATGAAAACAACACGACACTTACTTTTGCTATTCAATTACGGACCTATCGCCTCGCCATACTGCCATCATGGCTTTTTTCATGCCCATCTGGCAGTCTTCTTTATTTCTTCTTAATTACGTCATAATAAATGACATTATTCGCCACCCTCAACTTGTTTCACTCCGCAACATAGCACATCGCGTACCCCGGGCAAAATAGACTATGATAAATTAAATTGAACTTGTTAATGCATTTATTGCCATTATTTTGATATTTGTCATTTTTTTATGCCAACACTTTTATTTTACAATAATCATTTCTATGTATATTCTTCGGGTTTTACTTAAGTATTCGTACACCTTTCTACTTGACATCTGATTGGTCACTCACATTTCCTTTGTTCAGTATAGCGTGGTCTAATTCATTGAGCCACCTACCTCGATGCCTACAAGACCTCTACGTTTCTTCTCAGTATTTTTGTCACCCTCCAACCCGGGCGTCAGTTTTTGTTTTTTACTGTATATTATTTGTTCGGATCTTCATGCTTTTTTGTATCTTTACACTTTCTGTTAGACCCTTCAGGATTTTCTAATACTTTTGTTTTTCCTATGCACTTTTATGTACACGCCCGTGGCGTTATTTCCATGTCCATCTTGCAGAGTCTTCTTTATTTCTTCCTATTTACGTCATAATAAATGACATTATTCGCAATCCTCATATTGTTTTACTCTGCAACATAGCTCGTCGCGTACCCCGGGCAAAATAGATTACGACATACTACTTCAGTTATTCAATTACGGCCCTATCGCCTCGGAGGAGGGAAGAAATAGCTTAGAGGATTTTTCATTGAGACAATATAATATTATAAGCCCATTACGACGAAACTGGATTACTGTGGAAAATTAAGCTTGAAAGTTATCATGTCGCATTAATTAAGTGGGCTATCAAACAACAGAATGCAATCTTGTGATTGCCGCCAGTAATTTCGCGACCTCTCTCGTGAACCCTACCAAAATCGCCGCTACTAAAGTGGTTGGAAACTGAGACTGCACAGTTAACAATACGGTAGAAAATTCTCTGCTTCAGACCCATAATCACGATTTCTCACCGTAAGTATGGCGATAGTGTTGAGAGTCACGGAACGCATCCCTAATCCTCAGGGGATAGAAGTGCTACACGGAAAAATGATTTTTTCACGATGAGTTTCCCAAAGAAAGTGTGCCTTTTGTCACAAAGTCTCCATGAAAAGGAGCTTTTGCGACAAAATACTCTACAAAATGATTCGGTTTTGGGAGTTTGAATCTCAACAAAACGTGGTTTCTTTTTTCAATTAAAACACAGACCTACAAAAGGTTTAATGGGTTTAAAATGCATCTGTCCAAGAATCCACACAAAAAGTTTACGGAATTATCTCCCCTACAAAAAGGTGGCGTTTCAAGAACAAAATACCAGGCCTATCAATGGGTGACTTTTTCATGAAAGCTCTTTACAAATGGAACCCTTTTTCTAGTCCACTCTCTGAATGGAAAGATAACCTAATTATCGACTGAGTTTGCTCCCGTCGAGCACCCTAAATACACCTTACATCGCTCAACGTTTAATCATGGGCGTTTTTAACCGCGTTTCTCTAAGCCATGTCTGGAATGATGAATTATGGGAAATCCCTTCATTTTGTCCCTGGTGGTTGGATAATCCGTGTTCTGTGAAAAAAAATGATATTCCACAATGGAAGTTTGTGCCCGTCATTAGACATTGACATAGTACAGTAAAAACACCGTCTGTTTTCTTTCAGTGAACATTTGTCAGGTCAATCTTCTTGAGAACCACCTGCTCGCGATTTTGGAACGCATTTAAAAATGCTGATGTATTAATCGGGTACTGTCTTTGCAAGGTCAGCTACGTTTTCAGAAGCCCCCCCCCAGGGTCAGTATTCATACTGTTACAATTATTAAAATTGAAAAGCTTTACTTCATTTACAAATGCTAATTATTGCTATCACCAGTCATTCCAGCATCGGATGATCAGCGAAGTCGACATCCGGGGAATAAAAAAATAACTTCTTTGTCCAAACAATCCCACAATATTTAAGAGCTGATGGCATAAACTTATTTTCATGTGCTGTTTTCGCCATTTACTATCTATGTTAAAAGAAATCTGCATTTTATTGTCCGCTCCCCATAGAGTGCAAGTAAAAATCAGCTTGTTTGCTCTATCACGCGAGTGCGGAGGAGCTGCGCATGCTTATGCGAACCGGGGAAACATGTAGGAAGATATCTGAATTAAAGGCGTACGCAAGGACACCAACTTTCAATATGCACGACGTTTCAGCCTAGTCACGCTTCATCAACAAGAACACTGTCTCAATAGGTTGGTTAATAGTAGACATCCAGTCGATAATTATTAATAAAAAAACTAAAAACTAATACTGGACTTACATTTCAACTGAGCGACGTTGCGTCCTCATCGCGAGGACTTTCGCTAGCAACTGCCGTGGTGGTGTTCGGCTGATGACGTAATCGGGAGGAATGACACACAGCGCGCGGTCCCATGTCCAGGAGAGTTGGTATCTCACGATCCAAAATGTGTACATCACCGGTGTCAAATGAATGTCCTGCTGTGTTGATGTGAGAGAAAACGGCGCACCGCCGGCCCAATTATGGGGACACGTTGAAATGTATGTCCAGTATTAGTTTTTGCCAACACCGTCTCAATTGTTTACTGTCTCAGTATGCTCATACCTTTCATGGATTACTCAAACTTATAAACATCTTCATATCTTTATGTTTTTATAGCAACTGTAATGTTGTAATTAGTCCCCTGATACTAATTGGATAATTTTATGTACTTTTACTCTTTTCTCTTGTTAGTGACAAAGATATTTTAATTAATTGTTCCCTTGGTAACGAAACTTTCAAGAAAATTGATGAAAGTCACTGTATTTGCTAATGTCAGACATTGTTCATCTAACAAATCGACTTGATTCAACGAGGTAAGTGCGTACAGCTTTAATTTACTGATGGGTCTAGGCTATCGGTAAGAGGCGCTGCAATCACAATTTTGGACGGAAAAATGTTCCCCTGGGCGATAGAAACGGAAAACCGATGATTTTTCATTTTTGGTCGTGTCCATTGGGCGGGAGACCCCCAAATCCTCTCACGTAACTCCGATGAACTTGGTCATCGTCACTTACAAGAATAATCACCACCCTCGGACCTTCCACGATCCAATAAAAAGGAGACGTCGTGTAACCGTACCAGCAACTGCAAGTAAATAATAGAGAACGATTTAGTATACCTGGAAACCAACCTGTTCAATGGCTGTTCTAAATATTTCATATACAGGACAATTATGTACTAAAATAAATTATATATTCATCTCCCGCAAAATTGGCAAAATGAAGTCTAAGAACATGTGCACTGTTTATGTTTATTAGGGTATAACCCATAATTTGTATTACAGTAAATCTTAGCTAAGGAGTGAATCTATAATAGATAATTCATCTCTTTTCAAATTCAATAAATTTACAGTTTTTATATAAATATTTTTTTCACTAAACTTTAAAATAATATTTATATTTATAGTCGATCTGAATTCTTTGGTCTACTTTTATAAATGTGAAATTTAGTGAAACAAAGTATAAAGTTAATAAAGAACAAAATTTTGCACTTTACGTTCTGGTTCTGATATCTGTGGGCAGCACAGTACGTACTTATGTGGAGAACCTTGGTAAAGAAAGCCTTGTGTTAACGCCCAGAGCGATGTACACAACATGGGAACGCCTATAAACAAATAGTACAGACAGAATATTTGTTATGTACATGTATGCGTGTACGTGTGCGCTTGCGTGTGCGTTTGTGCGTATGCTGACGCTCGCGTGTGCCTGAATACACAGGCGCTGTTACATTGGCTCGTAGACATGTGACGCCACATATTTCACTGTTATCGTCAATGTCTTCTTTTGTTTTGCACTTTCATAAAATTATTTCAAGTCCTAATTCCCTACTAANGAGGCGCTGCAATCACAATTTTGGACGGAAAAATGTTCCCCTGGGCGATAGAAACGGAAAACCGATGATTTTTCATTTTTGGTCGTGTCCATTGGGCGGAGGACCCCCAAATCCTCTCACGTAACTCCGATGAACTTGGTCATAGTCACTTACTAGAATAATCACCACTCTCGGACCTTCCACGATCCAATAAAAAGGAGACGTCGTGTAACCGTACCAGCAACTGCAAGTAAATAATAGAGAACGATTTAGTATACCTGGAAACCAACCTGTTCAATGGCTGTTCTAAATATTTTATATACAGGACAATTATGTACTAAAATAAATTATATATTCATCTCCCGCAAAATTGGCAAAATGAAGTCTAAGAACATGTGCACTGTTTATGTTTATTAGGGTATAACCCATAATTTGTATTACAGTAAACACGTAAAGAGAAAACAGTTGCCGTATCATGTAGTTACGAATGTACACCAACAAAACCAAAAAAAACCGAGAAAATACAAACCTTACACACGCACTGGGACCAAATATCTAGATTTTAGCTAAGGAGTGAATCTATAATAGATAATTCATCTCTTTTCAAATTCAATAAATTTACAGATTTTATATAAATATTTTTTTCACTAAACTTTGAAATAATATTTATATTTATAGTCGATCTGAATTCTTTGGTCTACTTTTATAAATGTGAAATTTAGTGAAACAAGGTATAAAGTTAATAAAGAACAAAATTTTGCACTTTACATTCTGGTTCTGATATCTGTGGGCAGCACAGTACGTACTTATGTGGAGAACCTTGGTAAAGAAAGCCTTGTGTTAAAGCCCAGAGCGATGTACACAACATGGGAACGCCTATAAACAAATAGTAGACAGAATATTTGTTATGTACATGTATGCGTGTACGTGTACGCTTGCGTGTGCGTTTGTGCGTATGCTGACGCTCGCGTGTGCCTGAATACACATGCCCTGTTACATTGGCTCGTAGACATGTGACGCCACATATTTCACTGTTATCGTCAATGTCTTCTTTTGTTTTACACTTTCATAAAATTATTTCAAGTCCTAATTCCCTACCAATATTTTACAGCATCAACCATAAGTAACAGTGCATTCCTGTAATAACATTATGTAGCCATTTTTCATTTTGAACGTCTAAAGTTAAATCAAATCATAAAAATTGCAAGTAAAATATGACATTTCGTGATCATAAGTGTGTTGTTTTGGCGCTCGACGACTTATTAACCTGAGATTCTGAACATTCCACCAAATGCAGATAAAAGCACTTACAGCCCCTAAACTTAACTAAAGTATTGTAGGTTCTGGACTCCACACATGATTGCTTCATGCTATCTCGTTTTCTTTTACTTTTAAGAGTGCTTTGCGTTTGCTTTTCATCAAGAAATGAAGTTAAAGTGTCGCTGTTTTGTTTTTCATAAAATGCTTACCCCAGCCAATGAAAACGTAATGCCTGATATTTTTCTCCGTAGGAAAGTCTGTAAGTGTACTGTTGAGGTGAAATCCTTCCAAAAACATCCACATAAACACACAGGAATTCGAATACTCCATCAGCGTGTACATCATCTCGCACACTATCGGCTGAAATAATGTCATTTGTCATTTATCGGCCATTTTCGTCCAAGTTACATAATTATTACATTCCATCCAGAACACATCGGATATTTTCGTATCCTCAAATTTTCTCTCGGAAGTGAACATTATTTGCACATTAGCAAAGTTCGATCTGCCATGCCGCCAATCATTATGCAGTTCAAAACTCATGTGACTTGCTTATGATTGAAGTCAGCTAATGCGCTGATACCGTTCACATAAGAGGGGAAAATTGAGGCTGTGAAAATACTCGATTATATTCGGAACACTCAGGACATTTTTGTAACCTGTGATTGGAAGCTTCAAAAAACAAGCCTGGGCTCCGTAGACGCAAAAATCTCACCAGAAAAGCTGGTGTGATCACGTGCTTTTGCTTGAAATGCATGGTGATATTTCTCGAAGACTTGGGTGATCTTGCTAGTATATTGCGTCTATGGAACGGGCCCCAGGAGATGTTCCTGATGAGCATTGGGGAATCACGAAACAAAGACAAACATTTTCTTTGTTTACTGAGAGGGTCAATATACACGTAAGCATTGGATCTACGTTTATTGAGAGGGTCAATATACACGTAAGCATGTGATCTACTTTTATTGAGAGGGTCAATATACATATAAACATGTGATCTACGTTTATTGAGAGGGTCAATACACATGAAAGTATATATATATATACACACACATCCCCGGGACACCGCTTCGACAAGCGGGCTAAACCAGGTTGAGGGTAGCCGACGGGTCTCAAACCCTCGGTGAGTTAGGGACTGCCTACCCTAGCATGTGAAGACTGGCTCCGGCAGACTGAGCGGAAGAGACCCCCAGTGGTCCAACGGTCAAGACGGCGGTTTCAGCAAGCGCTGTGGAGCGCTCAGAGCACGACGAGGCACCAAAGCAGTCATGGTCATCCACTGCAGCAGGGGTAACCTCCAGCCGTAACAGTTTTCTGTGCCACTGGATCAAGGTTTCCTCAGCCACTTTAAAAACCATCACGCACAGGTTTGTTGTGAGATTCCCATGCTTGAAGAACTGGACTTACCACCGTCCATAGAGGAGATTGAGAAAGCCATATCCCAGACGAATAGTGACAGAGCCTCAGGAAAGAATGGCATCCCTGCTGAGATCTATAAGGCAGCAGGTCCAGTCACCATATCAGCCTTCCATGACATCCTGAACAGCATCTGGGAGAAAGAGGTCATGCCAGACGACTTCCGCGACGCCTTGATCGTTGCTCTCTATAAGAACAAGGGAAACAAAGCGGACTGTGGAAACTACAGTGGCATCTCATTGCTCTCTATCGCCGGCAAGATATTCGCTCGCATCATTCTGAACAAACTTGTCACCGTCTCAGAGCATAATCTACCGGAATCGCATTGTGGCTTCCGGCCAGGACGCAGTACGGTGGACATGATCTTCGCTCTGAGGCAGGTTCAAGAGAAGTGCATTGAACAGAACATGGCCCTCTACTCAGCCTTCATAGACCTGACTAAGGCCTTCGGCACTGTCAACCGAGAAGCACTGTGGACAGTTCTGAGTCGATATGGCTGCCCCCGAAAGTTTGGTAAGATGGTGCGACTCTTCCATGATGGCATGACAGGTCAGGTCCTCGCAAGCGCGATACTTCAGCCACCTTCGACGTCTCAAATGGAGTGAAGCAGATGTGTGTGCTCGCGCCTGTTCTGTTCAACCTCTTCTTCACGTGCATGTTGACCCAAGCTGTGCAGGGACTAGAGGAGGGTGTGTACATCAAATATCGCCTCGACGGCTCCCTCTTCGATCTAAGGCGCCTTAGTGCAAAGACAAAGTGCCTGGGAAAACTAATCCAAGACGCCCTTTTTGCGGATGATTGTGCGCTCCTTTCCCACAAAGAGAATGACCTACAACTCATGCTGGACAGCTTCTCGAATGCTTCCAAAGCATTCGGCTTGACCATAAGCCTCGGCAAGACAGAAGTGTTTCTTCAACCTGCACCCAACACCAATCCCCCGTAGCCAGTCATTACCATCGACAACAAGCAACTCCTCAATGTGGAGCACTTCAAATACCTGGGGAGCGCCATCTCAAAAGATGGCAGCTCAGACAAAGATATTGCTTCCAGGATAAGCAAGGCGAGCCAAGCACTCGGAAGACTGAGAACACGGGTGCTCAACGAACACAACATCCGCCTGTCTACTAAACTGAAGGTGTATTCTTCAGTGGTTCAGACCTCTCTGCTCTATGGCTGCGAGTCATGGACCCTCTACCGCAGGCACATCAAGAAGCTTGAGAGCTTCCACATGCGTTCTCTTCGCTCCGTCCTAGGAATCCAATGGCAGGACCGAATCACCAACCTTGAGGTCCTAGAACGTGCCCAGTCAACCAGAATTGAAGCGATGCTACTCAAAGCCCAACTGCGATGGATGGGGCACATCATCAGGATGGAGGACTACAGAATGGCTCGCCAGCTTTTGCATGGCGAGCTGAAGACTGGGAGAAGGAAGCAAGGACGCCCTCGCCTTTGCTACAAAGACACCGTCAAAGCCAACCTGAAGTGGTGCAACATCAAACCCAAGGAGCTGAAAGCTGTTGCAGGAGAGAGACCAAAGTGGCGAGCCACGATTCGAAAAGCAACTGCCAGTTTTGAGGATGACCGCTGTAAAAGACTCGAAGCTGCTCGAGAGAAATGCCACTCAGCAGCATCCACCACTGTTACCACGACGGAGTTCCAATGCCCCACCTGTGCTCGACTCTGCGCGTCAAGACTGGGACTGCAGAGCCATCTTCGTGTACATAGACGATGAGACACACAACCTACGTCATCTTCGGAGCCGAAGGACTACCAACATATATATATATATATATATATATGTATATATGTATGTATATATATGTATATATGTATGTATGTATATATATATATATATATATATATATATATATA
>NMRA01000017.1:537806-597838 GCA_002633005.1 Phoronis australis
TTAGTCATTCTTTGCAGTATTTCACACCCGCCGTGTCTCACTGTGTGTGTCGTCAGCTTATACTCTGTGGTGGCATTACTGCGTCATTTTATCTTCACTTGAGAATGAAACAAGTATGTTTCGAAATATCGTGTGTCTTTTAATTATGTCGCTAGGTCAGTTACTGTATCTATGTTCAGTTGAGAGTAGAGTTTTGTTCCGTAAGTATGAACGCAACGGAATAAAGACTGTGAACAATGAAAAGTGTCATGCATTTAACAAATTTTATATATATATATATATATATATATATATATATATATATATATCTTTAGTACTTTTGTCCAACGAAGAGTAACTCTGGAAATAAGGAGACTTACAGCGATGTGTTTTATGCACACTCGGTATTTTTTGTGTTGACATGAAAGAGAAGCACTTTGTTGTGTGACGTCAGTGCCATTGCTCAACAATGCAAGTAACCGAATGCGCAACTACAGAGTAACGTATAACACGTGCTTTTCACAATAGGGACGGGTGATTTATAACAATCTATAACGGCTGCTATGAACCGGTCTTCGATCAAAAAACACTTACGGTTAAACTTATCTCGACCAGGCAAGTTGGTTTGACTCTGCTGGGCATTTGATTCGCCGAACATGGCTTCAAAAAATTGTCAGTTTTTCATCAGGGCAAAAACTACTACTTCCAACTTGAGTAAAATCAGACATCAATGTATAACGGTAAGTGTTTTAAATCAAAAGTTAGTTATTTGACAGAAGGCTGGTACATAAATGTACTTACAGAGAGGAACACCGTAGTGACGTAATGCAGAGAGTGTGCCATGGCCTGGTCGATATAGATGAGCAGACGAACAACAACGTACAGAGCCATGGCTGTGAACAAATTCACGTGTATTTTGGTCCGTTCGCACCTCAAACTCCTTGAACAAAACAGATTACGCGCTTCGTGAATTTTCAGTGTCGATCATCCCTAATCCTAAATCGCAAAGAAGGCTCATGGACCTGGAACGTATTCCACGAGGAAATGCCGCTAAATTCGACCATCTTCGTCTAATTATTCAGTTGTAACCAAACCTATATTCCCATATTCACCACTTAAATCTCAGTCCAATCAAGTAAGACACTAATAAAAAAAATAAAGTTTGTTTCTCCTCGCGTAGAATATGTACTGACAAAGACATTTTTCAGTGCTGAATACGACATTTTCGTCGCAACAACAGTGAGCGCGCTCCGACAATGAAAAGTGGAAAAATATTTTCCAACAGAACGACATCTACCCATCTTAGAGCATTTAAAAGTGTACATTTGTAAAGTTTGAGTTAACGCGACCGGTGTTTCTGACTCCGCGGCTTCAAAAAGATAGCGTCAAGAAAACACACTGCAGAGAGTGAAGCCTCAAAAACGCTTCAAAAATGCTAATTTTTAAGAAAAGACTGCGTCCAAAATTTTTTTCGGAAAAGTGACGAGGCTCTTGAAATTCGGAAAATAGTATTGCCGCACGTAGCGCCCTCATTCAGACATGGGCTATAACAGTAGTTTCATGACAAAGCGTTTGATAGCAAATGGTCAACTGGACCTATTAACCAACATTTCCCACGTTTAACAGACATGAAAACGTCACATGTGATCTTTTTAAAGCCTTGTTTCCGAAAAAAGAGCTCTTTAGGAAATCCTCGATAATAGTATTACAGCCGTACTAGTGCTGTTTTTGTGGCTTTAACATTTTAAAAAATAACCAATAAGATTTCATTTTCTTTATCAGCGAAGGTACTCCTTAGAAAAACAAAAATGTAGACTACGCAACGTTTTGTAGACCGAGTTTCTTGCGAGAAAAGCGAGATCACGCAATACTACACAATATCGCAGGAGTGAAATTCGAATGTTTCGCTAGCATGTGTGGGATCTTACCATCCTTTCCAGCAAAATCACGGTCATTGAAGAAAGTGCTCAGTGAGCTTGGAATGTTGAAATATGACTGAATTAAAAAATATGTTGAAGTTCCACAATGAAAGATTTTTCACCGCAAGAGGAAGCTAATTGTTACTGCAGTCGCAATCTTTCATGTTCGCAACATAAAAGCATTTCCGGGGTAGTTGTGAAGAAATGAAATGACCCCCGTAAGATGTACCCCCGATTCCCTCATTAACCACGTGACACTGGTATTTGAATGCGTTTTCCCTCCATAGTGTTGACGTTAACTTGTTCTCATCCTTTAGTGTGAAGGTGGTGGGTGGAGGGGGGTGGATTTTAACTGTAAATAAACGTTCAACTGTTATATTTAAATATACTCTAGCCTGTGCACTGCATTTTCTCGTGCGCTGATTTGATGTGTTTTGCTCGTTTTAAAGTAACCGGCTGTTCTTGCAATAGTAGTAGAAGATGGAAATTTTCACTTTGTAATGGGTTTTATTGGACTTTGTTAAAAGTTTTCTACACCACATGATCGCGTGCTTTACTTGTAACGCATGGTGATATCTCACGAAGACTTGAGTGATCTTGGGAGTGTATTATGTCAACGGATCAGGCACCAGGAAATTTCTTTCTGATGTAGTGATATTTCCTTCTTACCGCGCAGTAATAAGTCCATTGATCATTTTACAGATAGCGGTAATCGAGGCGTACGCACCCCAGGCCGTAGATTTGTATGATATGGATCATCCAGTCAAGGATCGTAGAGTGTCACGAATTAGGCAATCTTCTTACCAGTTTTAAACTGGCAATGAATTTTGGATATGCTTCCTACCTACTCCATCTATGATCTACTGAACTACTTATGGCTGCTTCAAATGCTGCTAAAATGAAGTGATTTCTACAGCTCGCCTAGCTACGTCTATTGGCCGTGTTACGTTGGATGGCCGCTTTTCAGTAGTCCTTGGTGTAAAAGACGTCTCACGCTATCCGTAAAAAGGCCAATTTGAAAACTAACGACCTTAGTAAGGGTATCACGAAACAGTCTAATACATTCTTATTGGTTAGATTACCTCCAGCTAATGACATGAAGTAACTTTGGAACTGCTGCCCAACTCTATCAAAGCTGTTTTGACACTCATTGTAATAGTACTTGCCAGTATTTAAGAGTGAAATTAATTTCTTTATGCATATGCGCACCCAGCCTAAAATATAGGGGGGCTCGAATTTTTGACAGTGTGTACCTTTTTCTAACAAAAATAACGGTGGACTAAAAAAGAACAGGGTACTACGTTCAGAGCTATGGATTTTGCATTCGCGCCTTTTTAGTTGACTTTTGTCTCGTTTTCTCTGATTTTTTCTGTTTCTCTGAGGCGGACCTTTTTGCCCACTTCGCCAAATGGAGGAGAGGGCTCCTTCGATCCCCCGAGCCCCTCTGGGCGCGCGCATGTTAGTGGAATTAGAACACATGCACATTTGGATTAGATTATAATTAGCGTTTAAGTACATGTAGCAAGTTAAATGACAATCACTCAGGGATTAAACTTGACCCACAATTCAATGGTTTTGTGTCATTCGCCTCACTTACCTGACACAGCAAAATATGGAGACTGAGATGATCAAGGCAACGAGAGAGACGCAAGACCCTGACACCTCAAGAGCTCGAATTGTACGTAACACAGATTGAATTGCCTGAAATATGAATACGGCTCTTTCAGTTTTCTTAGGTGTCCTCGACTCTTATTAGCCAAATATGTAAAAATAGTTATTGTCAACTGTTAAAAGTACGTATTATTGTTGGAGAAAGCATTCTCTACTGAAGGGACGGAAAGATGTTTCTTCAGGCCCCTTGCAGTCACTGGGTTTGAGAGACCAGTAGCAGTGGATTGGCTGATAAAGAGTAGGTGCGCCGTTATTTTTCTCCCCTCTTAAGAAAGCATTCTAAGGCTTGTGGAAATCTTCCCGAAAGAAGGGTCCCTAGTAATATGGAAAATGTCTTTCAAGCCAGTCCCGGCGTCACTTTTCGTCACCTTGTGCCTGGAGTGCGTTCTGTTGACGCAAAAATCTAATGAATAACCAAATCAAGCAAACCACGCAAAATCGCGATAACAAAAAAACAGTGTTTCGGGGATATGTTCGGCAGATTACCAGCGTAATCTAGCAAAAGAGGGCCCACTGAATTGATTGGTCTGTGAGACTGGGATGTTGAATTATGGGTAGAATTCACAGTATCCGTTCCATAAGCGTAGATTTCTCGCGGTAAGCCATTGCTTCGCGAGTGTCTTGGGTCTACGAAACAGTTCTGGAAAACTCCATCTGCTGCGAAAAGGGCGATTTCCCACAAATCTATTTTAAGACAGATTCGCTGTTTTTATTGTAACATTAAGATGTGGGTGACGTCTTCAGTCAAATTTCTGCTTTCCAAATGTAAAGTTAGGCGCACAGCTTCCTAAAACGATCGGTCGCAGTTAACAAGGACTGAGTTAATACGGCCCACTTTTAATCGATGTAGCGACTAATACTTTAATCTGTTTAGCAACTGTGGTGTATATGTTAGCTGAATTGAATTAATCCAGTCAGTACATGCCTTGGTGGTCTGGGGTATGTATGACCACCTTCAGTACCATGGGCTGTGACCGCTAATCTTTACTCTAGACTAGACACAAAAATTGACCAATCACAGTGCGTGAAACTGGTAAAATTATTCGAAGCGTGGCACAAAGTAGTCAGTGGGGCCTTGAGCAAAATTTGTTTGTCGTGGGCTCTGTACAGTTATGCATGCATTGTCGAGCAAATGAACAAAGTCAAAAAGTAAGAAACTGCTTATAACTTGTGAAAACTGAATCATACCTCTCGTTCATCTTCAGTTTTATTCCCATACAAGTTCATGTATAGGGTTCGCCCTTCTGGAGTGTAGCACTCAGTAAAATTGGTCCATCCTTTGCCACCGCCATCTGTTGAGTCTTTGGATAACCACACTCCATCACTTCCACATTTTCGTGTGGCAAACTCTAAAAATTAATAGACTACTTTTCATTAGCTTTTGACCTCTTCAGTTGCACAGTGGGACCTGAGACAGATCTATAAACTTAGCACGCACGTACTGGAGTCTCCATCAATCACCGTGATTACACTAGTGACATTTTTCAATAAACCTTCGCTGCTAATGTACCAAATGTTTCTAAACAGCAAAGAATGTTACGTGTAGACTGTGAATAAATTGTTATTTTACTAAGTAAATCTACTGCCTAGAAATAGACTCTCACAAATACCTGAATATCAACACTGCAGAAGAAGTGCAAAGATTACACGGTTTAAGAGAAGAGAAGCAAAATTCCAGATTGTAGTCAAATCGAATTAAAGATTCCCTCATTAAGTTGAATGACAAACAAGTACAACTGTTCAACCCGGAGACCTACAACGACGCATTTAATTAGTTGGCAACGACTGTAAAACTCATATTGCTTTAAACACTATATGCAGTCTTCATATAGGGACACCTTAGGAGGCCGTTGATGTCTTTAACTCTCCCCGTAATCAAACTTTTTTTAACAATCCTTCGCTCTGTTGCCCAAATTGGTAATTGACCATTTTTACGCTCGCGCCAGGGGATATGATGTCATACAATCTCATTTCAAATAAAGGATGTAAGAACGAGATGACGTTGGTTCGGAAGAATAAATACACCTGTGAAGAACGTTGATGTTTTTAGCACTACAACTTTAGGAACACTTGATTGGCTTGGCTGTCAACCAGTTAAAACATCTGATTAGTTTTCGATGACAAAGACCAATTAGAGGCTTGACCCAGCGGAACTGACGAAGACAACCAAGCGCAGCCATAGTTGTAGCGCGGCATTGAAAGACCTCTAAACAAACTTCCCAAGTTTACGAATTCCCATTTAAGTAGATTTAATTTAACTCAAGCTACTCAGTATCGATTGTAAATGAACGAAGTCTCACTTGAGGAGTCGAAAGCTCTTATCTTCGGGCAGTGATTTCTTGCGGTCAAACCAGAAGGCGTGGCAGGCCAACAGAGAATACCGTCAAATGTCGCATTGCAGAACACACCTGGAAATTACATTTTTATTTGTAATAATCACAAATTTCAATAGACCTTTTGCGAGATAAGAAGCAAGGTGGGTTTTGTCCGACTTCCCTTGATGTCACGTTGCTAGCCTGTTACTGCTAAGCGGGAGTTCATCTGAGGTTTGCAACAACTCATACTAGTTTTCCACTCATGCGGGTTTATAGGCTTTGGCAAAGTCTCGTAGACTGTTGAAAAGCGCGCGAAATCACGTAACACGACGAAAAATTCTCGAGTACTTCCGAGAACTTACTGGCCAAATGGGTGAACGTTACGCACGTAAATTACGTGCGCAAATTAATTCTTGTTGGTGGCGCAAATTAATTATTAACAGGGTAAATTAATTATTTGTGGCGTAAATTAACTTTTAACGGCGTAAAGTGATTATTTGCGGCATAAAGTAATCATTTTCGGCCTAACTTAAAGTTAATTCACATGCGTAAAGTAATAATTTACGTACGTAAAGTAATAATTTACGTCTTTACGCCGCTAAAACTTACTTTACGCCGCAAATAATTACTTTTACGTCACTAACAAGAAATAATTTACGCACACAATTTACGTGCGTAACGTTCGCCCATTTGGCCAACGATAGATGATGGCCGCTGATTGGTTGGTCAGGTTAGAATGTTGAACTGTGGGACTGAATTGATAAATTATGGGATACAATTCACTGTTTCCGTCCATAAGCGAAGAGTTATCGCCACACGGGCGAGCTAATGCCTTAGTAGGCTAACGGAACGTAGCTTTGAGGAGGAGAAATGTAACAAGCTAGTGATTCTGTCCCATTTTTCACTAATTTGGAAACTCGTAATTGATTTAGTGTCAGTTAGCGATTATTGTTATTTAGGCTTATTGACAACTCATCGTTTTTAGTCAAATATCTACAAAACTGTAGATTTTAATTGAGTAAAAATAAAAATGGCTTTTGAAAGTAGGAAGCTTGTAGAATTTGATTTTTGACTTACGACCAATCTGCCATTAACTGGGTCAGCTGACCACGTCTTTTTAGTAAAAATTTTCAAAAAAACAAAGCTACTTTCGTAGCAAAAACAACGGCCTCAGACCAAAGTTCATGTTATATATTTTCAAGTTGAAATCTCAAAAACTCTATTACATGTTTCTAAAACATTATTCCGTTTGTGGTTTATGCAACTTCTCACAAAAATCAAAAAGTTCTATATCTTTGATAGCTTCTTACGCAACCGCTTAAAATTTTAGAAATAAGTCGTAACAGCGATTTTATGATCAGCGCGTAAAGTGTAGTACGTAAAAGTTTCATACGATTGATATGCCATTTCTAAGATGTTCCAAGGTTTGCCACATGTTTCCACTACATACCGTAATGCCTGCTGTATATTTAAGACAGTCATTTGACGTAAAAAAATATTTCCAGTTTTCACCCTTTTGCACTCATAGTCTACATGTAGTAGCATGGAGTTTTTATATGTCGCACTTCATCGCACGTAGTTTGGTATTGATCACTTAGTTCTTTTTAACAAAGAAGTTACATTGATCTCTGCTTTAGTGGGTCGAAAATATACAACTTCAAGGTAAGACAAAATTCGAAAGAACCGCTTACTCAGATGAGAAATATTTTCTGAGTTTCAAAGTTCGTTGTCATGATTCTTCCAGACCGTGCTGGGCACATACTAATGACGCACCGTGACGAGCCAACTTGCAAGAGGCTCAGTTGACCTCAAACAATGTCCACCTGCCGGTTCTTCCGAAGATCTGAAATAATTTTCGAAGTGACCAAGGAACAATTTGAGACCAATTTCCTAATGCTACGTGACCGAAATTAATGTTTACGACGGAAGGAAGTTTTTATAGCCGTTTTAAGTCAAAACATCAGACAATTCCTGAAACGGTGTGTCCCAAGGTAATAATCATAATACTTAAACAGCGTTCAATCACGAAAATTTTTAGCAAACTGACATTAATCATAAGGTCTCTCAAACGTTCAATAATTGGGTGTTTTGTGATGATAGAAGTGTTGACTCTCATACAGCTAGCTGCGATATTCAAACTTCGTCATTTCTCAATCAATCATTCTAAAACAGCGCAGCAAAACAAGCATCAGAGCTAATGAATTGTTGCTTGCATCTCGATCTGCACTTATGTTTTGATTAAAAAACAATTTCTTATTCCAAAATAACAAATAACAACAGACTATCTGACACAAAGTCAATTATGAATTTTAGCAAAATAAACGCTATTACTAAAAGTGCGTGATGCAGGGTGCTTCGAGATCAACATATCACCATCGCTTCAGGAACGAGGACAATTACAGAGCCTTTGTAGTTACTAATCTCTGTGGATGTTGGCTAGTAATAAATCCTTCGCAGCACCCTCATGTTACTACATTGTCGTAGCAAATGTCAACGCGGTGACACCAGAGATTTGTGACGTGATACATTAGGCCAACACAATAGTTTGGTGATGTGGTACATTAGGCCGAAAAGCTGAGCATTTGCTGTTTGTGGTAGGTGAATTTTTAAAAATCGAATCGGTGGTGCAGTGTTCTTTAGTTTCTCGATATTTTCAAAACTGAAAGTCCAAAAATTATCCGTTTTTTCATTTATTAAAATTTAACCAGTAACGGGTGAGGTGGAGGGGGGGGGGGCTGGCGGCAGCCATGCTAGAACTCGAGAAGTCTTCTGTTACCTCTATTGGCGACAGCGAACAAGGAAATGGCGCCATAATCCGGCGTGTTGACGCCAAATATCCAACAAAAATTGTCATTTAGAATAGCAGATTTCCCCAGCAGAATGATTCCGTTACGCTCAGAATAGCCAGTGTATAAGTAGAATTTCGAAGCCAACACCACGTCATAACCGCCCGGGAAAAGGTGTCTTGACGGCAACCCTCACGATACACGACCAAATATCACTGTAATCGATGCATTAGTAGCGACGAGCCGAGCAAGCCGTCACGTGTTGGGGTCAACATACCCCTATATCCAAGTGCACTGATGAATATCTGGATTTGTCAGCGTTCTTTTGTCTCAGAGTAAAATTTTGTATTTGTCAAAAGAAATGTAATCTAGCCTAATATAATTCTACAGTTTAGTCACATCTACGCATCTACGCTTCGTTCTTTAAGTAGCTGGCAAAATTATAGACTTTACTGTTTTCTTTTGCTCGGACACGCGCTATATCTCAGTACATATCATAGAGCTCTAGACAACGTCCTACGACGTACTTCAGTGCAAGAGACCTCAGACGATTTCAGACTGAAATGTCGCAGCTTTATCCGACAAGTACACGCGCTGGTTGCACTAACTCTTGGGATTTATCTACTGGGTTCGTTTTGTTGTACAACTACCGTTTCATCCATCGAACTACATGTAGGGGTCAATATTCCTTTGAAGTTGTGGTAAGCCATTATGTTTTGTTGACAGCGGCTGTTTTCAACATGTCACGCAACTTTGCCCAGGTCTTAGATTAGGCGAAGTGCCATATGCAATTTGCAAAATGGACGACTTCTTCAAACATAAACTTAAAAATTTTAAATCAACACACTTAAATTTAAATCAACTAAAGTGTGTCGACGATCGCATTGTTTTTAACTGGCAGAAGACTGAGCGATCTGCTATCGTGTTCAGTTGTTGCAGAGAGCACGTCCCACAGGGTTAATCTCCGATATACTCGCACCACCACGATGATAAGTTTATGAACGTACCGCGCAGCAAACTTGAACTCAAATTGTGAGGAAGGTCAAACATTTTTGTTTCCTATGCGAGAACAGGGTGATGTAGAGCTGAATCGTTGAACAAATCATTTATAACAGTTCTCTTAAGGCCATCTATGAGCGGGTTTAGGCCATCTCTGGACTGCTAATAGACATTTTCCTCTTACGGAAACTGAAATGTACAGAAAAATGACAAAATAACTGCAACTACATTACAAAAAATCCAATTGTTGAGTTGCTGTATTATACTACGAAACAATAGCTTGTTCGTACAGTAAGTAATCCTGGTGCATCCTCAAAATATTTGCGCAAATATTATTCTATTCAAATAGTATTTTTACCATCACATTACATGCCAGTTCTAAGAATATCATGGAAATGTAATGATCGGAATTTAAAGAAGCTAGAAAATTACTCGTGATTGTTTTTCCATTAGTAGTACTGAATCTCCATTATGACAGGTGGCTGACGGGCGTAGCGACGGACAATCATTCACCGTTCAAAATCAAAGCATCCAGAACCAATAGACAGTCATTTTGTCGCAGCCCGACACAAGGTGGCGTTCTAGCGATCATGTTATTAGGCAGTTTTACTTGGTGCTTTTATTTGTTGATTTCTCACGCCAAAAGTGCAGTTTCCCTTGACGTACGGTTCCGTCAGAAAAGTGAATAGATCTCGAGCAACCAGGCAGGCGTCACTTGTTTCTTCCGTACGTGGTGTCCATCTACGTTTATTCAAAATTTTTTGTGAACTGTTCTTTATTGGGTGATCATTCACCGCTTTTCTGTCTATTCAACAATCCCGTTGTTATTCAGTCCACAGGCTCTCTGAATATTACGGCCACGGCGATGGAAGTAATGACCTCCACTCTTCTTAAATCTGCAGCTCAAATGATCGTGCTTGCGCTGACAACTGCACCGGCACATCACTGTTTCCCTTGTGCTGGTCGTCAGTTTTGAGGACTAGTGTCTTGAACATTTTTGGTTTTTAACTGCACTGGCCTTGTGAGTGATTGATGTGCCTGAAAGCGTCATGGGTTGTATGTCTTCACCATTCTTATCGTCCAATTTTATGCCCACAGCTGACTCCAAGACGTGCTTAAACGTAAGCTTTCCTCGGAAAATTTAAAGCTGTATCGCTCCCGAATTTAAGTCCAACACGTCCTTGTATTCTAATAGTCAATGCACGAGCATAGGGGAAATATTCAAATGTAAGGCTATGGCTATTCTGGATTTTGAATTTTACAGCTTGCCAAGTTTTTCAGTAAAGCATGCAAGACTTCTGCTATATATTGTTATAGTTTTGCCCGCATCACATTATATCACAATGGATATGACTGCAGGTAGCTAGCCTATATTTCACCAATCTTACATTTACGTATGACAGCATTAGTATATTTATAGACGCGAAGTGTTTTCTTATGGCCACAAGTGCCAAGCTTGCCCGAGTTAGTTCGGAAGTCACCTTTGAAATATTCATTTTTCAAGCTTGGATTACCAACAAACAATTCCCTGTCGACGCTTAAACAATTGTTGCCAATATTGAATTAAGTGCTCTTGTTTTTGCTTGAGTACTATTTGCCTGAAGGAGACATTCAGCTTTTTTAATTTCGTTTTAGCGGAGTATAGCTTCCCGTTCAGTAAGGCTAGGACCTCGCTAAAAAGAAAGACTTCGTGAGATTACGCGAGATATTGCCGTGTATTTCAAATGAGAGCACGTGACTTCGGCTAGATTTCAGCCAGGTCCTCATAGCGTAGGTCCTAGCGTTACTGAACGCACGCCAGGTGTAAGATGCTTCAACATGAGCAAGACGATGTTCTGCCAACTCCTTGAGACTGGTCTATTTCCACAGTACCACAGAAAAAGAGTCAATCAAATAAAACACAATCATAGAGTATGTGGTATATTTAAACTTTAGAGGCACAGTAGGTGAGAGAAAAACAGGCAGTGGAAACAGAATAGTTTGGCAGCAGTCTTTCTTGCAGGCAATAAATTTTCTTGAATGACAGTGATTTCGAAATATAGCTGTCGTTTTCTGTATCATTCAATATATCCTGGCGATTTGCTCTTACTCTTGCTCTTCAGAGGTCCAACGAGTATACCGAGAGCCTGAGTGAGACTTCATTAAACTCGTCATCAGACGTCTCTGGCGTGTTTCCAACAAAATGTACAACAGAAGCAGTATTCACGTTTCATACAAAATTGGTTCGAAATATTGAATACAGCTAACCACAGACAGGAAACAATAGAAATAACACAATGTCTGTAATGATGAGCAGTGGTCTGCACCGATTTCGTTCGCTCACTCGGAGGCTCTTCACGACATCTCACGGTGATCCTGGGTGTAATTACTTGAACTCCAGATAATGTTGACATTTTCTGTTCTGCTTTAACACAGAACTCAAAATAAACATTTCGTTTTTTCGATTTATTTGGCTTTCAATCGTGTTATGTGCCAAACTCGGGTCCAGCAACTTAAACTTTTGCTTGTTAAACGTGTTTCTCACTCTCAACAAGCTTAGGAATCTTCACTTTAACATGATCTACAACATTGTCGGATACAGAATATCGCAGGGGGACCTGACCGATATGTCCATTAAGGATGGACGTTCGCGATGGCCCTAAACACGTTTCTCTTGCTTTGGTCATGGCTAAAGGGGATGTAGGGTCCCCAATGGGGACATAGAAATTCTTGATAGTATAATGTTTTTTTCATTTTGAGTTGTCCCCCGAAACACAGGTTTGTTGAATTAAAGTTTACGGAATCGTAACTGGATTATAGAGGTGCTATCGTGATAATGTTTTCACCCCTTGGTTATGTGAGCAGCAAAATCATTGTGGTAGTCAGTTCAGTTACAGCTAGCTAGCTAATGCGAACAAGATGACTTTTGGATGCATGACATGGTTGTGTGTTTCCATTATGTGCACTGAAAGTGGTCCGCCATCAGACATTTAAGAGTTTATTAAAATGAGAACGATATAGCTTAACCATCTTAAATGATTTTCAATTTTCAAAGAAGGCAACTTCCGCATCGGGTAGTGGTGAATTCTGCACTTCCGTTTACCATGCCAGTAAATTTCGTTCATTCTATCGATTTTTCTGTGAAAGCGAAATTTCAACACTAGATTTGAAGTTATTTCAAGAACTTTTTCATTCTGATAACATTAGTATAGTACCATGCAATGATGTAATGCCTCTAATATCAATCTCTATACAATACTGTGATTTTTCTCAACTTGTCCATTTTAACAGCATTATATAATACAATAAAATATAATGAATGTAATATAATTCTTTAAATTTTCTTGGCGTGTTTTTATTGTTTTCCGTTTGCACATCTTTAACAAGAATACCTGCATTCTAATCTGGGTAGTAATAGTTTTTCATGGACTCGGGTTATCTTATACGCTACATTTTTATTCCTTTTGGTTCCATGTCCTCAGAATATTATATAACACAGTAAAGAACGAGGTGATGTCATCGTACTTGCCAACAGATCCGCTTTTGGCGGGAATGTCTCGCTTTTGGCGGGAATGTCTCGCCTTTGGCGGGAATGTCTCGCTTTTGGCGGGAATGTCTCGCTTTTTGAAGGTTTCTTCTGCCGTCCCTTTATACCATCCAAACATCCCGCTCTTTGACACACAGCGAAATTGACTTATTACCGTTTAACACTATGATTTACCATGAAATATAGCCTTATTATTCCGTTGCAGTAAAAAAAATTGAAAACGTTGTCGAGACGTTTTCAGGTTTTCACCCTTGCGTTGGCAACTATGTAACATACTTATAGAGTTTCGAGCTTTTTTGATTCATTGAAACTCAGTAAACGAATGCCACAGGTCATGCTACTGCTAAAATACATTAAAGGAAATGTGCAGCCGAAAACGGAAGAGACTATGTTGAAGATTCAAATTACAGTCAACCACCTTTGAAATTGAGCTGCTCATCTACTCCTAAATTTGGCGTACTAAATTGCAATGTTTATGTTGTGGCAATGACGTTATGCAAAAGATTAAATCTAAACAGATGAGAATGTGTTATAAAATGTGATATAAATGAATGACCGGGATGTACAAGCTTCGCGCAACTAGTAGTCGGTGAAATGTGGAACGATGAATGGGGATAAGTGGAAATATGTGTCGCACGTGCACTTTCTGCCGACGCAAAATATATCACAAGAGTTATCATCAGAGTTTGAATACAGTTGTGTTCAACCATTGAACAGCTTTTAACTTCTTGATTTTGATAAAGCTTTCAACACTCGTAAGCAACAAGATGCTTGTGAGATTAAAAGGCCTACTAATTTTTGTTTCCATCCTGCTGAACAGGGTTCTAACCCTGGTTATGTCCGTTTTTGTGAAGGTTGAGGCTGAGATACACCAGTCTAGTCACATTTACCATGATGACACACTGAGCGATGTAACTGACAATATGCACGCTATCCAAAATGAGCCAACAGTGACATCTGTAGGACTTAATGGCAAGTGTCGTAACTTTCGAGGACATCTTTCCAACAAACAAAAGTTCTCAAAACTGATGAAAAAAGAAAATGATGTTTAAAAAATACCAAGCTTTGAATCAGTTGCTTCCAAGCATGTGGTGCCTGATACCACAGCTATAAATACAAGTAGATTTTTCAATAATGGCTGCCTCAATTTCTATATTTTATGCAAATATTCTACGTATATTCACCTTCAAAGTACATGTAGCTCCGTTAAATTCATTTTCCATATAAACATAGGCGCAAATATCAAAGAATACTTAGCTCTTCTGTAGTATCTGATACCACAGCTATACACACAAGCAGGATTTTCATTAATGGTTACCTTAATTTGCATAATTTATGCAAAACTTCGATGTATGTACTTCCAAAGTTAAATTCACGGACCACAGAAGCATTGGTGAAAGCATCAAAATAATCTGCCTGCAATGATTGGTGAGGATGTTATAAGCAAAACAGAATTTTGCATAATGGCGGTCATAATTTGCATATTCAAAAAATACTCAAGGTTGTCAAGATAACAACCCAGCTCAAACACTTCAGGGGTGGCACTTATTCATGAAACAACCAAAAAAACGTATACAACCAAGAATTTCTAAGTACCTATTTCTGGCTACTGGACCAGTGACCTTACCCCCGTTCGCACCTTTAAACCCGGCTATGCACAAACACGGTTGAACTTGATGGGTAAATACCAATGGTATGCATATAGGCGTACGCATCGTGTTATCGGAAACAACACGTTTTCATAACGCTGACTATGCCGTGTTAAGCGTAACGACCAACAAAATACACTCGTCGACAGACAGGCGACATTGTGTCATAAATTATCATAGGATCGGATTTTTACGAAATCTTACAGTGTTCACAATGCGACAAACACTTTTCTATTCGTCGTTAACTTACAGTGTATGTCTGCACATCGATTTACTTGTGTATGTATAGACCCGGAGCCATGCACTGAGCGTCGCCATACATGATTAATCAGGTTTTCCGTTTATCAAGTTGACCAAAAGACCCTGAGGATTTACATCAAAGTGCTCAAATATTAGCTTAATACAACTTGAAGTAGAAAGGTAAAAATATCAAGGAAAGCAACTGATACCTTTTTGCACTGATGAAACGAATCAAAATGTTTATCTTTTACAGATTTAATAATTTTAAAAGCTGTTGTGGTTGATTTGTAATGTTTTAAAGCCTGTGATGTTAACATGTGTGAAAAACGTGTAAATAAAAGTAACAACAAGCCAAACTTAAGGATGCCTTTTCTAAGCACTGTGTTAACAAATATCTTGGTTGAAATGACCCGGCAACTCTAATTAATATGGCGTGCAAAAACGACTACTCTCACGGAATAGGAAAACATAAAGAAACGCAAACGTTGCCTTTCATTCCGTGTCTAGAGCGCATCACTTAATGGTCCCAAGGACTGTCATATATGGGTTTAGGTGGGGTTAGTGGGGACTAACCGTCAACTCGGAAGGGTATTTTCCTCTTTGAGTAACGTGGACGCAAATTGTTGAGGGGTATGAAAGTATTTGTATTGTTTTGTCTCACTTAAAACATCTAATGAGTTTCCTAATTCGGAGGATCTGCTAGTTTTTAGCACCTTCAAGCCTAAATGTATTTGCACTTTTCCAGCACTGATTTTCCCAAGCGTGTCCGCTCTTATTGGAGTGAACATCTGGCTGACCATCAGAATTTTTTAAAACCAAAATTAAATATTAACTATTTTAAAAATCAATTTCACGTTGAAAAGGCATTATTTGATTGTCATTTGATTTGTATAATCATCGTTAATTTATTAGGTTTATAACTGAAAGTGTTAAGTCTTTCAAACTAAAAGCGTGTAACTGCTTAGGTTAAATTTGTGTGGTTGGAATTTTGCGACTAAATCACCTGAAATTTGAAACGAAAATTCGAGAGGTGTCAAAGGGAAGAACAGCTTTTGTATTCTGTTAATCAACTGTTTTAACAGTTTAAATTACTTTCCAAACACCAGTCTAAGCGTTGTGTATCTGGTGCCTAAAATATTCCAATTTCTAGGTGTCAAAAGCCGTTAGGTAACATACGCGCACCCAGCCTGTAATATGGGGGGCTCGAATTTTCGATGACGTGGACCTTTTACTAACAAAAAAGCGGGAGGACTAAAAAACAATGGGATACCATTTGCGGAGCTGGTAATTGTGTGTTTATGTTTTTAGTGGATTTTTGTCTCGTATTTCTCGGACTTTTTGTCCCTCTGAGGCGGACCTTTTCGCCCACTTTGCCAAATGGAGAGGGGAGCTCGTTCGAGCCCCCGAGTCCCCCCTGGGCACGCGCACGCGTAAGATAAATCTTAATAAAAAGTGCATAAAATAACATAATATAACAAGACGAACGTCGTTGTCGGTAAAGCGGCTAAAAACTTAATGTTTCGCTCATTGCTTTTTCTCAACGAGTGTTTCCGGATTTCCATTTTGGGAGGGCTCAAAAGTTTGTTGGTGTAAATGGTGAGTTTTTAAATTAATTTTGTAAAGATAAGAACATGTTGGGAGGAAGGAGACATGAAACTTGGTGCATTAAACGGTGGCAAAATTGTCAACTCTTCTACTCAGACTTCCATTCACATTCACAATTTGTATAAATTTCCGAAATTAAGATCCAAGATATACTCACAAAAAGGGCAATTTGAAGGCAAACGTAGTCTTTTTGGATTCAAAAAACAACTATTGGCACAGAGACTTATCCAACATCTATTGGACTCACAATAAAAGTTGCGGGATACCCTAACATCAAAGTTTCACTTTGGGATTAGGGTTAATTAAAATTACGCTAGGCACAATGGCGTGTCTTCTTTGTCGACCTCAAGGAATATGTAGAAAAATGTGACAGCCACAACAATAAGTTATTACTTCTATCAAAAAAGAATGCGTGGCATTTTTCGTTCCCGGTCAAGTAATGCAGTGACTATTCACTGACCATCTTCGCTGTCAAAAATAACAAAAAACATTAATAGCAGTTTTGATGAATTGAAAGTGGCAACCAAACACCGACTATTTTAACGAATTTCCAAGTAATTATTGCATGTCCGATTAAAAATACATCGGAATATCCCCTGTCTGTCAATTTTTGTTATGTAGTTGTTCATTGATCATGTTCATGGCGAAATACCCAGCATAACTACAGAAAATAGGTTTGTGTGTGGTTGAGTTGTGCTGTACATGCATGTACATAGAGGGGTATAGGCTATACATTTGCCACGAAAACGTGAAGTCAGCGTCGACTAATTGTACAAAATATGCAAAATGGTAGTTTTTGTACATAAAAACGAATTTATCCCAAACTGGGCGACAAATATCGCAAAAGCATCTTTTTAACGATAATCTTATACGTGGTGAAAATTGTAGAACAGTCCATGCAAAGGTGTTTGATGCATCAATGTCTTCCGGGTTCTACTGCGAAAAAAGTTTGCTGGGTTATGCTCACCATGCGTGTGCGCGTACCGTTACGCGAACATGTGCGTCACCAGAGGTCACAAATTCACGTTCTCGTATTATGGAACACCAACGTGTACTTTTGAGAACATGTCATTGCACTCGTTCATACGGAAATATGACTGTCTTGCAATGCAGACGTAAATCCGGAAGCCCACGTTGCGGATGTAAAAACTTACCAGTAATTGATTATAGCCTTGACACTGCCGCGTGTACCAGTGCATGGATGTTTACAAGGGGCCAGCGTGTTCTACCGGCGACTTCCGGAGTCAAGCGTGCATTATACAACGACGATTGCAAGACACTCGTATCAACAATTGACATTTACGCATTATCAAACCAACCCGTTGAATTACTTGGAAATCCGCCATTGTACTCATCTTCGATTTCCGGATTTGCGCAGTCATTTTACGCTTGCATTACAATCGCCGAAAGAATACACTCCTATGAGCGAGTGCCATGTTTGCGTTCCTTGATTTTAGTGTGTAACGAGCCACATGACAATTCAGCTGATCGCCAATTATAAGGTATCTAAACTACACGATTAACGGACTGCTAAACAGACGGTGTCGGACGCTAAAACACGACTCACGTACCTGCAAACACCGTTCATTGACTCACATACACGGGCTCGGACTCTCAAAACACGATTCATTCACCCAAAATGCACGGTCAGACTCACATTCATGTAGAAACACGGCACACGGACCGTCAAACACGGTTTACGGATAAAATGTAGAAGGCTTCGACAGCTGTGTAATGGGTGCAAGATTAAATATAATTTTCATCATATGTTTGTCTGTAATGTGATGTGATGTAATTGTTGTGAAATAGAAAGAATTTTTAATTTAAACTGATTATTTGTCTTACAATGTATTGAGGTCCAAAAATTTTTTGTAACATCAATTCTCAATTTCGACAATGAGAGCAGCGACCGTTATCTTCTGTTTTCTTCTCAAAATGACTTGGACTGCTCGAATTCCGTAAAAAGATCCTCTGTTTCAATTCCCGTTCTGCTTAGTAATAATCACTATTTCACACTAATTACCCGAGAAGCCAATGAATCTGTGACCATGCATTTGGCATGCTTTATTCGAGTGAACAGTATTTGGCGGTACGTTTGTCGTGTTTGTGAGTCCGTGACCGCGTATTTTGGGTGAATGAATCGTGTTTTGTGAGTCCGATCCCGTGTATGTGAATCAGTGAACTGTGTTTGCAGGTTCGTGAGTCGTGTTTTTGCGCCTCACACCGTGTTTAGCAATATGTTAACCGAGTAGTCTAGTTACCTCGAATTAATACGTCCGTCCTGAAATAGCACAGCACCACTCTCATTCCAAGGTATTTACCCACAATGCAACACACGTGCCAAGTACGGTATTTGTCTTGCTTCTTCACATGCAAATGTACAAGGACTTGTGCTGTTGCATTCTGAGTTGCAGTGTTGACATCGCAAGGAATGGGCAAAAAGTGCAAATATTAGTGGTGTATGTACTTTTCTTGTTAATCAGCTAAGGAGTGTCTGACATTTTGAAAAATTGGTTGGTCAGTCGTGCAATGAATTTTTCTACTTCCACCAAAGAGGAGAGATCAATCCAGGATGGACCTATTTGTGTCGATAAATTACAACTACTCGTACTACTACCTCTGTGTTGTTCCACTTAACGTTCGAATGCGCGCTGGGTCTGATCTAAAAAAACATTATTCTTGTCGATATTGTCACTTTAAGGGAGGGGGGAAGGGACGACGGAAATTGGTACGTGTTCCTCTTTAAAACTTATGAAATTCCATTCTTCAGCATGTTCGCCATGAATAAAAAAATTAACAAACATCATAAGAAAGATGTTTAAGTTAGAATTAGATGTTCATATCCTCCTTAAGGTCCTGAAGTGCAAGAGATTATCGATTAATGCCCTTAATCGTGAATGGAACACCGTGTTCAACACAAAATTTGCCGCCTCAATGTCCCATATCACGACTGTCGCATGTGACTAATAGGAGTGATGTTAGGGTGTTCCAGCCCGACTTTTCGATATGAAAGGTCGCACGCGACAATTAGCGTGTATAGACAGTGGTCCAAAAGTAATGTAGTCCAATCAATCGTCTACGAAAAATCGAAGTTAGATGACGTGGGCACTCAGAACATCTCAATCATTTTCAGTTTGAAAGTCTCGAGACTTTCCGTATGACTGAAGTCCGCACAAACACAGAAGACGAACTTCCCGGGAAATTTGAGACTAAGAAACTAACCGATGTGTTCCGGGTGAGAGGCAGCACCGTGAGTTGTGCCGTTCAGTCCTAGCTAAGTGTAATGAATAGCTCCAATGGCTACAGAGCCTTCCATAGTTACCGTTGCGAGATCCCACACGCGCAAAACATGGCAGATGTCCCGGTAAACATACTACAACACCGAACCTTTTCGACGAGTTCCCAGTCACAAAACTGTCACCATATAGGTAGCTTCCATGTTTGGTACCATAGTTTTTTGTTGGTGGCAACGGTGACGTGTTGTTACAGAATAAGAAATATGAATCTGGAGTTGCCGTTGACGTCACATTTCATTAAGGCGCATGTGCAGTGCACCCAATTATGTTTCACATATTTTATTGTTAACCTGATTGACCTAAGATACTAGTAAAGAAAAATAAATGTTTTCAAAACGCTATGAAGGTGAATTTATTTCCCTTTGGGCTTGTTTATTCGGACGTATGCGTTTATTCAGCTGATCGTCAGGTCTATTTGCCACATGCTTTTATATTGAGCAAACCTTTTTCTTAGTTAATCTCCGTAAACTGTTCTGCGCAATCTTAGTGTGCCAAGATCATCGAAAAACTACCTTTCTGCTTTCGTTAGAAACGAATTTTTATTTGATTGAACATGGCAACGAACTCCATGAGAGGCACCAGACAATAGGTGTCGTTAGTGGGGTGGTTAGAGGTGTACGCAGGAATGTGACTTTCATGAAGAATACGGCCTAATGCCCCATGGCTTGCAAACCGCCGTATTGATAAGATCTTGTCCGTCTGCGCATGTTGCCGGTAAACAACGTACAACCACCACTTAGCGTTGGAAGATATTGCCAGATTCGTTACTAGCATAACATCAGTTAAGAATGGCCTTTAAGGAAAAAAAATACACCCGTAATTAGATTTTTTGTTAAAGTGACGAGTTCACCGCGACCTGACTATTCAAGCACGGTATTCTTCCGTAGATATATGAGGAAGGCATGAAATCTATCCTTTATCGAACAAAACTAAAGGAATAATAAAATAACAAAGAAATATTTATTATCAGAAACGTTTTAATTATCATGTTCACATATTTTAAAAATACTCGCCTTCATATGAAAATTACAGAAACAAGTTTAATCCCACTTTTCATATTTCGCTCTCATGAGCATCAGTGGTTATGGATGGCGGCGATCGTAGTGTTTACATTTTACACAGTCTGTTTGGCTGGAATTATCAGCTTGATTGGCATGTCGGACGGGCGAGAGTTGCTGCTTAGTGTGCGGCTAGCTTGACATCATTGCGCAAATGCAAGTATTCTGGCTTATCACTTGCGATCAACTACGGTGAAGAGAGTTTAATTATTACATCGATGGGATGTAACTTTTTCACGGTAGAAAGTAGGCCAGCCTTATGGTTTGAGGCGAGTAATAAGAAGGTAGACAAGACGTCTGACGAGCGTTCACAAACAAAAAGACGATGACGGATCAGACTTACTGCCTTCTGATAGGACGGCATGTGAACGCTGTATAAACCTCCGGAACGCAGTTACCGGCCTCAGACCGAGCCACGGACAACGTCACAAAGTTGCATTCTTGATACCTTGGAAACCGTTCATCTTGCCACAGCGAGAGTTCTTTGTAATTCTGCCTGTGTAATGGTACATCTGACTCAATTCAGTGATTATTTTTGTTTTTATTTTTAACCGTTTTAAGGAAAAGTTCAATGCATCCGGGACCTATTTTGTACTCATTACATAAATCTCTCGTTAAGTTTCTGCACTAGGGCGGAGAGCGATTTTGAAATGCAGATATCAATGTGGTTTATTGTTTTAATAAAAGTTCCAACAAGACACGTACACTGCTAGACAGGTCAATTACCGGTGTCTATCACGCTGAATAATTTTCTATTGAAGTCATTTTTGATGTGATAATCGTTCTGCTTCGTGATACAAAAGTTACTTAGATCCGCATTCATAAAAATGTCATAGGTTGGCGAGGGCATATTGAGCATATCTAGGCCTACTAACAAAAGTCCACGGTAACTTAATTTATAACGGACCGGCTTGTTTCTTGTCACCACAGAGACGAACTAAGTAACCATTTTTGTGACCAACAGTGTTTAATTTCTGTGAGAAGTACTCACGCTTCATAGTCCACGCTCGCCTGTACACAAGATTTTCCAGTGCCTTTCAATTCTTACACTGAACCACCACCAGACACCTTTTCATGGCATTTAAGTAGCAAAAGAGGCTTAGTCATTATTGTTTGTTTACAAGAAAATAGCCATACTCTGAAATCTTTTTCGTGTAGTTATCCTTTTGTGTCGATGCTTTTTTAAACCCGCGTTCAAGAAGCGAGCTTTTGATATTGACCACTTTGACCGCTATAAAATCTCAACTTGATTCGTATAAAAAATAATTGCAGGCGGTCTGATACAAGTTGTACCAGACGAACGTAGGCTGCGCATGTGGGACCATTGTACTGATCACCTGCAACCATTTTTATGCTTTATTAATATATAGTTAAAACCGAGCTGAGGAGCTAGAAACCTGACTCAAACGTTTAGCAGTGTGACGCAATGGGACTCGAGCCCACGACCTCGAGTAAGGAAAGCCGACACCTATCCCATTAGGCCAAACTGGATCCTCACTTGATTCGTTATTTATTAAGATTATATGTTTGTCGTATAAAATAACACGCCGTGACAAGATAATAAGCCTGCCTCCCGTTCAGTAACGCTAGGACCTCACTAAAAGCAAGACTTCGCGAGATTACGTGAGATATTGCCGTGTATTTTAAATGAGAACACGTGACATTGTCTAGGTTTTAGCTAGGTCCTAGCGTAGGTCCTAGCGTCTACTGAACGCACGCATGCTCTCATGCAACAAAGAACTGTCGGTTCTTTCAAGAACCCTTGAACTCATCTTCTTTGCGTAACAATTTGAGATCAATTTCGTAACGGTAAGTGCTCCAAATCAAAAGGTGGTTTTTGTGATGGAAGGCAGACGTACTGCTTAAAGGGAGCAGATTCAGTAACAGGTTACAAGTTTTTCCAAACGAGACTTATCTGCAGTTCCGTCATAATACTTTACCCAAATTTCCCGTCTCGCGTAAAACATCTACTTATAAGCCAATGAGGATAAACCAGCACGCACACCGGCAAAAACCTTACGGTCGTCGACGATTGCTGATACGTTAGATTCTGTGATTTATGTGTAAATTGATCTATAGACCGTGTAACAGACAAGATACAGTACTTACCAAGATATATGAAATGAAGTTGTGACGACTCGAGAGGAAACCACATGAGGCTTGTCCGAGCATACAATATTGCGCACGCCATATCAATATACAAGAACTAATCTTAGGCAGCAGGCTACCTCAAGCAGAGTTAATTAACTGCAATAGTTTACTCGTGTTTATCCATGACAACATTACTGATCATCACAATGTTTCTTTGAGCATAAACTATGGCAACGAGTATTCTTAAAGAAGGGTGGTCATAGGACGATGGCTCTCATAGAACAACTATAAAAGAGCTGTGCGTCAGTGACATTGCTTGAACCGACATTCCATGTGCTGCAATAAGATCATACTTCATTTATGGTAAATCGAAGATTACTTATCCGTCTCATCAATGGTGGTTAATTTTTGGAAAACTTTATTACTGGCTGTCAGCTAGCCGCTATCCTTGTTGGGGAAAAACAAAATTGTTCTGTTGCAGGCCCAGTAGACCACCAGTCCTGGTAACTCAGTTAGGCTGCAGCTTGGCTTTGTAGCCTAATAGTACGCCGAGTGGCAACCTACCGTACAACATTGTCGATTACGTAAATTTTACTTTTTTAGTTTCATGCATCAAGTTTTCTAGTTCGTTTTTCTTGTACAAAACATATCTTTGTGTGATAATCTATCAAAACCAAAAACTATTAATTACTGAACTTATGAAACGTGAACTACCACTGTTTTGATGCCGTCTTTTGAAAAGATGACTTCGCAAATATCACATGACCAATTGATTTTTTACCAATAATCATGAGGGTGCGGGTAATTGTTGCGGGCGAAGACCAGACTACACATCACGCCATCTGGCATCAAGTCTGGATTAGAATCAACGGACTGATGCGTTCGAAAATAAACAAAAACAATGAAATTTCCTTTGTTGTTTGCGAGATCTTATTTCGTGACAGGTTAGGAGATTTTTATAGGAGTCTTAAAATCGGTTCGGCAAAGAGATGGGAAATTTCATCAAAAATATTCACCGCAAGAAATGAAAGTCATTAATAATCTTTAAACTTGAAATGCATACTGGGGGCATATCGGGAACGTGTGTGCGGTGTGAGAAAATCACATCAATTCATGGACGGAAAGATTACTTTAATGGTTTCCACTTCTGCGCCGACAATTATCGTCTGCTCACCCAAAGCGGGGGTAGGTTAAATGTCATAATAGTAAAAAAACCTGTTGTGGGCTGATGGAGTTTACTGTTGCGCCGACTTACCTTTATAAACAGTTAATAAACTGATTATCAAGGTAAAATCGCACGACAGCTGTTCTGATAAATTTGTACATTTTTACCTGGAATCAATAACATATAAATGAAACTTACGAAAACCACCTGAGGTAAAATGTCCCGACAATGCAACGCTACGTTTACGAAATAAACTTTTCCTTTACCTATTTCCGGCCACCAATCTCGGAGGTCTCTTATGTCCACAATTGCACTATAGAAGATAACTTAAGCATGCTTCTCTGGTTTTTATTTACTATGGTAATGTTGGTTTACTTAACTGTTGTTGTTGTTATTGATGTTGTTGTTGTTGTCGTTCTTGTTGTTAGGTTAAGATTGGTGTCCGTAAACTATAGATGTTCATTTTTAGAAATTGTCAAAGATCTAGTCACGACATAGTTACGTGTACCGTTAGAATGCCCTTTACATGGTCGTATTTGCTTGTGACGTCATTAGCAACTATCTTGCAATGAATCAAATGAACAGCAGCGTATTTGATTAAAGACACTTGTAACTTAATGATGAGATGAATTGTGTGTTACGAAACGTTTCCGCTGTCAAAACTTTGTTGTCATTTTCGACCATTTGGTCGAAATCTTAAAAACTGTATTATATTACTGTCACTGTCTACACCCTTACAACATATAGAGACTCTTCAGTATTGGAATTCACAATGGAACAGGAGAAAAAAACGTGCGAGAGCCGTGCTTGTCAGCAGCACAGGAAATAAATACATTCCAAAGTGAAGAAATTCGCGAGCGAAATACATAAGTTCTGCAGCGCGTTTTTGAAGATTTTTATAAGACGGAATTTACAAACATTGGTGCTAACATGTTTCATCAAAGGGTTCGTTAACTAGCAGTGGACCTGCACTGTCGTATTCACTAGCGACGAGAACGCTTTGGCGCAGTAACATTTGAAACGAATAAAGATAATTAGGAGCGGCTGAGTATCTTTTTACGTACTGTAAATTAAATAATTGCTTAAACTTACCAGAAAGTGTTCCCCATGCAGACTGTTTCGTTTCGCAATCCTCGATTGTTTCGCCCGAAACGGGGACCATATCGCCAGGTAGTGACCAATGTTTTAACGTGTCAGTTTTTGTCACAGTTAAGGGTGTTTTTCTTACACCCTAAATTTAATAAATAGTTTAACATTCACCAAAATGTTTTACCAAAAGTACAGCCAGCATCCACTATGTCCATTCGTTTGCATGTGCTGCAAACCATAGGCACGTCGTAATTCATCGGTAGTCTTGAACAGAGTGAAGTTAGCGCAGCGAATGATCGCCCATATATAATGCCCTACGTAGAATTTCTGACGGAGTTTCGACTGTTCGTAACGACGTAAAGTTATTGAGATGGAAAATATTAAAATAACTGTCTTCAACATTTGAGTGATTGTAAAATTTTACGTCAAACTTTTTAATTAGTAGAAGCAACGTACTCCGATCGATAATTAATTAAAGCGTAAAATAAATTGGTTATTAGCTCTATTCACAGAAAAACGAATGTCAATGTGAGCTGATACCTTTATTTAGAAAAATAAGATTTACTATCCAAAAATCTCACCTGTGATAAATATTTCTAGCACTATACATTTTAGAAGGTTTTTAGCAAATTGATTTGATTGTAACCCTGGCGCATATAATCACGCTTTCACAATTATGGTATTGAATGGTATTGAATGATTATAAGGAAACACGATCAAGAGCAACAAGAGAAAGGTAAGGGTAAGACGACAGTAAAGAGAGTGGCGACAACAGCAATGGCATGGACGTTAATGATGATGACGACGTTGACAACAGACGATAATGATGATGACGACGTTGACAACAGACGATAATGATGGTGGTCATAATGATGAAGAAATTGATGATGATGAAGATGATGATGATGCTCATGAAGACGATGATGAAGAAGATGACGATGATGATCATGATCATGACGATGATGACGAAAGAGCTGTCTTTGAATCCTAAAGTCAATAAACTTACAGTGTCCAGGGTCTTTCTCACCGAGAGAAAGAGATTTATTTGGCAAGTCAGAGCATTCGCAAGTATGGAATACCCAGCCTGTCATTTGCTAAAGCGTACTGGTTTTACACGTTAGCGCGAGCAGGCCTGATTAACATTTACGCGTAATAAATATCGTAACGGGTTAACGTGCTGCAAAGATCAGTGTTCGCGCCACGATGTAACGTGACCAAGGCTGGTTGGTCACGCAGTCGCAACGAGTTGATCTTTTAGGCTTAACACATAAGTGTTTAAATATGCCAACTTGACGCTTTTATTTCAGAAACTTAAAGAAACTGTGAAATCCATTATACTGTTGCTGTCTTGCTGACATATTCACCCGTGATATTGTTAGTGAGGAAGTTGACATAAACAATGCAATAAGAAATGACCCCACAGATGAACCCTGGGACTCAATGAACTGTGACTGACCGGTTAATGATGTGGTGAGCGGACATTGTTTCAGAGGCTGCTTCCAATCTGTTTGCCCTTTCTTTTTGAACAAATAGTAAAAACTTGACGCTCTCATAAAATACTGACAATTACCATGCATGCAGAGGATTTAGAATTCTTAATTAGTTCATTGTCGGGGCTTTGTCCGATTTTGAATTGTGTCACTACTGACATGCATAAATAACAACGTAAAACATATCAAAACCTCAGTCTGTTAAAGTTCAGACCCGCAGCATAACAAACTACAATACTCTCTACCAATCACAAACAAGCGACAACTTATGCACATCTCAGTACAAAATGAATTGGCCCGTTTATACTTATTTCATACAGGCCTAAAGCAACGCACTAACGTGTAAAACCCGTACTCGTTAACAAAAACTGACAAACTTGGGATACGCAAGCAATCAGAAGAGTTGATTTCATTGGGGGTACATTCAAAAAGGTCGGTGTTTTGCGAGTTCCGCGAGATCACGCGAGATAATGTAACATTTACCGCTCGCTGGTTCCCAGCGTGTCGCTAGGTGCTAGAGAGCACCCAACCCCATCTCATTCAATAATGCTAGGATCTCGCTCTCGCTGGTTCCCTACGTGCCAAGCCAGCACACAGGTAGCACGCGCTTTAGCATTGGTTGATGTAACCTCGGCAGTCATTGGTTAGCTTTACAACAACGTGAAAAAATGGCGGACTATGAACGATTTTAGCCTTGTCATGTAAGTGGCGTAGCAGCAACTATTTCGTTTGTGCAGTAATGTTTAATAGCCGCGTGCTTGAAGCACATACGTGTACAATAAACACATAACCGGTGTGTTATTCATACTGTATGAATACAGGACAGTATTGTAAACAAAAGTCATCGACAGTAGAAAGATAGTAGCACCCTGCAGCTAGGACCTCGCTAAAAATCAAGACTTCGCGAGATTACGTGAGATATTGCCGTGTATTTCAAATGAAAGCACGTGACTTTGGCAAGGTTTTAGCTAGGGTACTAGTGTAGGTCCTAGCGTTACTGAACGCATGCCAGGTATGGGAAAGTTTTTTACACCGGCGTTTCTGATTGGCTGGTCGAATTTTCAACAGGTAGCGCTTTACGCAAACAAACTGGCATGACTGTTGAAGGAAGTATAAATGTGGTCTGTTGTACAGAAAAACCGGTGCTTAATTCATGTCCAACGAAATGTGAATCCCAGAAAGTTGTGGTTGCGCATTTTCGGAGTGCATCTTTCTACTGTGGATGACTTTTGTTTACGTTGCTGTCCTGTATTGGCACACAGTATGAACACACCTGTTAAATGCGAGTTTATTGCCTACATGTATGTGCTTCAAGCACGCGGCTATTAAACATTACTGCAGAAACGAAATAGTTGCTGTTACACCTCTTGCATGACAAGGCTAAAAATCGTTCATAGTCCGCCATTTCCTTTCTTTGTTGTTAAGCATGACTGAGGTTACATCAACCAGTAATAAAGCACGTGCTACTGAATGATATCTGCGTGTTATCTACACGCAGGGAACCAGCGAGTATTTACTGATACATAGATATACTTCTTCGTCAGAAAGTCCTATAACGACTCGGATACTAACCTAAACACACCAGCAATATTACAGCTAGGGATCCTAATACTGCCGAAGTATTGAAAATTTTAACGAGTTCCCGTAAATTCATTATTTCCTACTTAAACTTGTAATTACAGACGTATTATCAAATTACGTGACTGTGTAGTTAATCGAAGTACGACCGCATCTTTACTTTGTGTCCAAGGCAGAGAAAAAGGCATAAACTGAAAACATACTATGCGGTGCACCGACAAATGTACGGTTGTACTAACATGACAATATTAATTACTTTCAGCTCAAATATGGAGATCATATTAAAATCAGATTTATGGTTTTGTTGCATGTCTCAATTTGTGTGTTAACTCACCTTTCCCATTTTAAAAGGCTGTAGAGAAATTCATTTGTTGTTCGTATAATCATCCTGAATTCAGTCCTAATTGAAGTCTAACATCTTCGTTTTATGGACCAGTGGTCTTTACAAAACTGGAAGCTGATTTATTAGAGTTCTCAAATTTTATATATTTTTGGATACTTATTTTGAAGAAATTAAAGGGCTATTGTTTTGATGTTTCCGCGCATGCGTATACGTATACGGATATGGACGGGTTTCAAGTTACCGTACATGTTTATTACATTTAGGGACATTATCGTTTTCACATCTAAAAACGCATTTTTGGCCTTATTGCTGAGTCTGGTAGAATTTTGTTTTTGAAGTTCTAGTTTTGGGTTTGTATTACGAATAGCTAGTTCTTGACTTTGTCTACCCGTCATGCGCTGAAATCGTTAAGTAATCTCCTTAGGCAGCAGAGAGATTGGCTGCGTTGCGAGAGTTTCAGGTTCGATTATGCACTAGGGAAGGCGTTCGCCGTCATAAAAAGTCACTTAAGACTTTTAAGTAGGATGAAATTTGGTCTTTCGCTCCAAGCAACTATTTTTGAAAAAAATTAAATATCACTTGAGAAAAAGCAAGGTCTCTACGAATACACTTATAATTGCTGTTACTACAGAGCTACTCAGGACCCGATATCCGTGCAGTTACTTTTTGCAGACAACTGTTATGCCATGCATCCCATGAGCGGCGTTTCGCCTTTTTCAGATGCTCAGTCGGGGATGCATGACGTAACAGTTGACTGTAAACAGTAATTACACAGATATCGAGTCCTCAGTAGCTCAGTGGTAAGAGCACTAGACCGGCAATCTAGAGACCTGTGGTTCGGTTCCCAGTCGCGGTTCCTGATTTTTCTGTGTTTATTTCGGCACTAATGGCCAACCTTAACGTCTGTATATCTTCTTATAACTGATAGTTAATTGTAAATACTTGTACAAATTATTTCAAGACTGAAATGCGCTCATAATTACCTGGTTAAGCTTTTTTACAGTACAGCTATTGTTAAATGGGACACTTTTTATTTTAAGAGTTTTAAGCCACTTTCATGATCCCTAGTGTTAAAAACGGTTTGTCTCGCCGATTAATTACTTTAAAATGATAGAATATCCTTCTACAATATCATCGGGGTAGAGCGGATACGACAAACGTGAAGATCAGGTGCATGTGTTACAGTGCTGAGACAGCTAAATATAAATCATTGAAAACGCATTTGATTAAAGCCACCTGGCAGTAAATACGGGCATATATGATAATTTTGACAGTGGTCACGACATAGCTGATTGATAGAAAACGCAAGAGAAAACAACGACTGGAATATCAGTTGCAATTCATTCTGTTTGAAGTGTATGCCCAAAAACTGCAATATTTGAACGCGACCAAAATCTTTGCTTTAGATCACTTAGAGATATGAAATAGGCACCAACTTGATCCTTATAATAAATTAAAGGTGACTCCTTGGCTTACTAACAACTTCCAATTTATTACAGCTCGACTCGAGGCGCAAGCTCTATCTCACGGCAATACACGGTGTACTCGAAACTCGATTCTGAAAATTGGCCAGTCGCATCACTGATGGCACGCTTCGAGTAAACTTAGAAATTTATACTCGAATGACACGATGTGGCTTGGTTAATTTTCAAATCCCGAGTCGGAGATTAGTCGATAGGCCTGGACCAAGGAGTGTACTAGTACAATAGAGTTCACTCCGCCATTTTACCATTCGCCGCAATGGTTACCGGTCGAAACACTAGCGCTCCAAGCGGTGAATAATCAATACTTAGTTAGGAGCACAGTCCGAACAATGTACACTCATAAATTCATACTTTAATGACATTCAACGTGCAATAAAATTACTATGTGATTGAAAATGGTTAGAATACATAAACTAACATCCACTTACAATCGAATGAGAAAGAAAATGTGTATTTTAATCAATATTAAAGTGTACTTGTTTTTATTCTCTTGAAGCCGCTCCGGCCCTTCAAAATCCATCATGGTTTTGTTTCATGCTTGAGTTCTTAACAAGGCAATTATCGTTCCTTATAACAGTTTATACCTCCACGAACTACATAATTGGAATGATTGCTCCTGGGGGCTCAGAGGGGAATTCCCCCCAGGTGCCAACTAAGGGGGTACCAGGCAAAAACCAGGTGGGCGCCAAATGGGTGTTGACCTCCTCCCAGGGGGGTTACATGGGAGGAGTGCTAAACAGGTAAAAACCAATGGGTATGTATGCCACATGGGTGTTGAGCCCCTCCCATCGTCACACAATTTGGTTGCTCCACTGACCATTGACAAACATGTTGCTCCCAGCTCACTGCTGGTTTCATCTCCACCCAACAATTTTGCATTTGTTCCCTATTCAATGCACCACGCTCAGCACTAGCAATGCAGACAATTGTTTTGTGCAGTGGGTGTTACACAAGTGAGAAGAAGAAAGCAAGGCAATTCATCACTACCACAACAATTTTAGAACATTCCATTATTTCTTAGACATATGCCAGTATAGGGTAAACTCAATCCCACTCTCCCACTCACCAACAGTTGCAAGTCAGTTGCTAATCTGTAGAATACTAGCTCACAACTTACAAAACGTAGTAACATTGATTATATCATCAATCATAACTAGTCAAAGTTCAAAATGCCATGGCAAAAAAATTAAGAGGTACTGAACAGCAATGAAAATAGTCACTACCCACACAGCTTCATACAAAACTGAATTAAAAAGACTTGGATGATAAAACCAAAATTATATTTTATATACCCACTGTTCCTGTTATCAATAACAGTAAATATTTCATGTAAGTTAAAACCAGACCACAAGATCATATCTGATTCCTAGCCACAACTGGGGCTTAAATTAATCACAATCTCCAAAAACGTACAAAATAGGCAACACACAACCAACCAATACAACAAGAAAATCTGACCAACCTTGTCACCCTCTATTAATTCACTAGTAAACAACAGCACTTTTCGCATAAGAAATGCGTTATAAATAAAGCTGAAAACTAATTTACTCACAGAGGTATTTGTCATCGAGAAGTAAAATGATACAGATAGCTTGGGTTTAACAAAATTTCAGCCCACCATTCAGACTATGAATGATCCATCAGTTTCACTTTGGCTCTTTCCAAATCACAAAATGTTTCAATCTGATCAACCTCAGTAAAATACGAAAACCAGATTTTCACTAATTGTCCTAATTCTACACGTGATGTTCCAGTACTTGTTTTGTGAGACGATAATCAGAAATGCAAAAAAGCATATTCCAGAGCTGTAATATAATTTCGGGAGAACTTTTTGACCGTGACATCTTCATTTTTGGTGGATTCGGGACATCAAATATTGTTCGGGCACTGCAGTCAATACCAGCTTGTTCTTCATTCATGAACATGGACTCCTCGACGTGATGAGAGCATAACTTGCAGTTCTTGGACAAACTTTGATAGGCTGCATCTCTATTCATAACTGAGGTCAGCTCCCAGCACTTGCACCTCGGAGAAATCAATGACTGAGAGACTCAGGAACAAACCTCATACTCACTAGGTTCACAGAAGACTGGTAGCCTACACTAAAGTACACTACACTACAGAATTCCTGTCGTACTGTGATTGTGACAGAGACAAAAGCGTTTTGGTGTCAACTGAAAAAAAACTCGGACTCAAATGTTGATCCACAGATATTTTAACATGGCCGCGCCCCCGCAATAATGACGCACTACATTAAATTTATGTTGATTTTTTTCACCTTTTCACCGAGACCCACAGATTCTCTAACTTGACTCATGACAGACTTGTGGCCCTGTGGCTGTATTGTGCCATGGCCGTGTCACCAGTCATATTACCCATGGCCATGGGCATGGGTATGTTTTCCTAAAATTATCCCTGCGATCGTACGGGTGACATTTTGATTTAGAATTCATGGACTGCAAGTATCCAAAAAGCTGACGATCACATCGGACGTTCATCATAGTCCTCCCGCCGGCAGCCCGGCTGTACAGTAGGCCTAGCCACACTGCGGACAACAGTGGCAACAAGACTGCGATCGATTTGTCTGACACTCTAACAACGGTGAACAGAACACACAAAATGAAAGGCAATGTATCAAATTACTGAATAACAGATAATCCTTACCTTTCTGGATCCTTAGGAAACCTAAAAATGACACGTCTGGGGTTTTCGTGGATGAATTCATGCAATTTATCGCACTGCAAAATGCGTCCATCCCCATTGTTTTGGCGCTTCCTGGTTGACAGTTGCTTAGTCACCACTTGGCGGCGCTAGTAGTAGCGGTAACAGCGAACTCACTGGTGAACTCTCCTATACTACGGTAAAGTCGCGTGATATTCGGACGGCCCGCCATTTTCGACCAAGAATAAATATTTCCGAAATGAGTTTTTCATAGTCCACGAAATTCGTACAAGGTCCAAAAACTGTTTTTCAAAGATCCTTGAATTTCGGACATTGTCATAAACATCGGAATTTTGTCCCACGACTTTCGGACAAGGAAAATTTTAGAAATGGTAATTTGGGATCGACGCAACTCCCGTGTCACTAAAGCGTTCAACGGATGATTACTACTGTATGAGGCTTGAGTCCGAGAATCGGTATAACGGGTTTGTAATTTTTACCTTGTCTTGACGATGTCACGACCGTGACTCGATTTTCTTGCGTTTAGCTTGTGTTTGGCGCTTTAGCTATGAAAAGAATCACCGATCCGCATAACCAAAATTTCTGATGAAAATAAAAATAGGAAATACACCGAAGGCTGCAACTTTTCGTTGTAGCGTAACATGTGCTCTGGTTTAAATAGGCCATGCTGTTCGACTCCCGACTGTGACATTGAACATGCACGCCTGACATCAACTTGCGTGTTTACGAAACGTTTTTATTTTAAAACGTCCTGGCCTTTGCAAATGCCCAACTATCGCTTGCTTAATAATTTTGAATGGGACAGTTAGCAAGGAACGAGCCACCACTGACTAACATTCAGACGTGCTTCTGATAACGCAATTTTTGGGTTCAAACGAAAATTTTTCATTAAAAATCTGTTTGCAGTTCAAACGTCTTTCGTTTTTCAGTGTCTTCTTGGTAGTGCTCATTCGTGTAATGTGTTAAGCGGTGTAAGGCCCATCGCGCTGGTGCAGTGCCGCACACGCAATTGCTACAAGGACACTGCATCCCTGCCTTATGTTGTGTAAGTGCCTGTACTATAACACATATCAAAAACTAATATACACCCACGTAACCACGCTTCACTTCCCTTACAAATTCTCTATCTCTGATAAGCATCACAGATGCAAGAATCTCGCTTAAGAAGCTAGTGTGATCGTGTGCTTCGCTTGCAATACTTGACCATACGTCTCGAAGTCTTCAGACTAGCGTGCTCGTGAGATTCTCACCCTTGCGGCCCTGGACGAAGACTAGGGAAGAGTTCAGTAGCTGTCTTGGGAATAGAAAAATCTAGCCAAAATCACGTTTTCAACTGAAAATACACAATATGTCATGTAATTTCATGAATTCTTGCTTTTTAGTGCAAAGTCTTGCTTTTTAGGTAAAGTCCTAGCGTTGCGAACTTTACCCCTATGTAGACCTAAACAAGATTGAATATGCGGCGACCTAATTTTGCTTGCTCATTCACTGGTTTTGTACTTGTTGTCTTGTTAATTCGTGCCTTGTACCGTCTAAGGTATGAACACCCTGGACTCCATGGTGTCCCGAGATTAAGATGAATCCCGACAACTGAGGAAGTGGGGGGCTATAACCTCCCACTTTTTTCAGTGCTATGCCACGCATGATCAATAGGCGATGCACCACAGGGGTTTGAGGGGGCTTTAGCCCCCCACTTTTTTCAGTGCTGCGCCCGGCGCCAAGCGGTACCCTGTGGCACTCGATCTCTGTCTGCGGCGACCGTAAAAAAATCCAATCATTTCGAAAAATGATAAGTCAGTTGAATCAGATTTGATAGACGTTACTTCTTGCGGTCCTAGGGGTAGGCTAACAAGAATACAGGACCTGCAGTCCGATGCAACGAGCCTGGGACCTTATAGGTGTTTCCGACCTAGAGTTCCATATCTACTTTCCACCTGGCCTTCTTGTCCATGTCACCGCCTTCAGTTGATAGTTTTGAGACAAAAAAGAAACGTGATCTTAAACTACAGACCATGCTTTTTGTATTACTTAAGATAGTTTTAGAGGCATTTCAGCTGTAAGTGTGTTTAATTTTACTTGGTTCGAAAGAGATGAGATGACTGTTACATTGCTAATTATTCTTCTATTTTTACCCGAGATGATGCCTTACTTGCAGCAAGGGTAAATAATTATGGGAAGTATTTCCAGCGATTTCCGTATATAAGTTCGGGAAACCAAACGTCTATGTAAAAATACACCAGGGCCTATACTCGGCAATGTCGAATACACGAACACAGTATAAATACTCACCCTAATTATATTCTAGTGGGAATAGCATTATTTTCAGATTTCAAGCATGCATTTTTATTCTCAGATATGCATCCAGGTATATTTTAGGGAAAAAAATTAAGATACGCAAATTGGGCATATGTTCTGCTGGACACACGGAAACCTACGGTGGATCTTCTTAAACCTGTAAACCATGAAAATTTCATTGAGACAGTTTTGTTCTACTAACATGTTCAACTAACATTCCGTTCATGCAAGTCGGTCAGTACGTTCGCGTTTAAGGCGTTATTGCAACAGGTTAGTGTTGTTTTGATTTTTGTTTGGTGTTTCCATATTTTATTTTGTTATGTATTCCCCTCTTCAGATAGTCACTGTTATTCTTCAACAATATTTCTGTGCTTACAATGAGACTTCAGTAAACTCACAACTGATCATACTTTAAATTTTAGCATTCATTGTAAGTGTGTGACGTCCATCAGCAGGAAGAACTATTTTCCGTAACTGTAGCAAATATATTACGCAATGAAATGAAAACGGTCGACAAAGATGGATTGTAATTGGTTAAGTATACACTAAGGAAGAAAATTAAGTATATAAATAGTTGACCGGTTCTTAAATTGCGTCCTTGATGAGTTCACGCTGTCCCAATGTTTTCGTTCCACTTTTTAGGTCGTCTCTAGTCGATTCTTCTAACAGTCGTGATCTGCCCAGTAGCCTATTGTATCAACGTGCGGGGGGGGGAGGGGGGGTGCACCTAGCAGACTCTCGTAGAATTAGTGGCTCAAAATCGACATTGGTGTGCAGCAGGAGGCTGGTGGAAAATTAGTAGTGACTGAGGGAGACTGAGCTGCACGAAACTGGTGACGACCGTGGACGGCGTTAAACTGGTGACGACCAGAAGAAACGGCCCTGTTGTCTTCCACGCAGATTATCAGAAAATTTTAACGATTATCAGTTTCATTTCATCCACAAACCGATTTCACAAGTCAGAGTTTTCACTGTGGTTAAAAACGTAAGCGAACCCAGATGTGTTAGGTCACCTCAGTTGCATGAAGACGCGCCTGTGTATCACTGAGTAACATCGGGCGTTTCAAAGGCTGTGGATGAGAAAGGTTTTAATTGTAAAAAACTGTTGGGTGAATTTGATGTTGGTAGCATTTGAAATTGCATTCGCTTTCTAGACAACGCCCTTATATATACAATATGTTAGTTAATCGTGTCTTCAGCCGCGCAGCACTGTACCAGTAGACGCATTCCCATAGTTTGCAGTAGGCCTAAACATATGTAGAACGACAGCGCTTCTTCAACAATTCAATGACTACCAGAACGACGAATGGGGATCACGAGTCGATGAGAAAGTACTCATTTTACTATCATGATTGTCTTTGTAATCTATTTTAGATAATTGTTCATTCGAAGTTTTCATGTTGAAACTGAGCTTTCAGGTGATATGGAAATAAACGTGTCAGAGTTAACTTGCGTTACGGTTTGTAACCAGCAGGCAATGCATGGATACGTTGAACAAACATAAATATGTACTATGCTCTGGTCATTGTTCATCACCTTCTTCATTGAAATCGTTCCCACATCCATTACTGTTACGTTTAATACACAATTCGTTAAAATTGAGAAAGCGCATGTTTTGATGGTCGGAAACCCTCTTTGTGCGTCGAATACGCAAGTCCAGCTTTTTATTGGGAAACCATATTAAAAAGCGCCTATTGAGGCGCTCTTTGTGTGTTGACAGCGCAAACTCGACATTTTTTACAAAAGAGAATCAGTTGTCTGGAACGTTTCATGTGCGTCAACAACGCAAACCAGACCCACTCATTGGAAAGCCCATATTTGTCACCAGGAAGACTCCTTTTTCACAACGCAGCCCGCTATTTCAAGTGAGATAGCGCATTTTTGCTAAGATTCCGTCACTTGCCGAGAACGGTTTTTGAGCGTCGGCGAAGCAAGCCGAACATTTCATATTGAGAAAGGGCATCTTTGAAAAGAAGAACCAACACTTGTCGGGAAAGGTATTTATGCGTTGACAACGCACATTTCTTATTGGGAAAGCCAGATTTTCAAAAAGTAATCGCGCATACCGTTTGAGTCTTATTGACCTGCAATTGTGCTGCTATCAAATGACCGAGCCAGCAATGTTTGATACTACGACCGCTCATCGAAATAATGTACACCCACGAAATTGGGACACTAGCCGAAACCCAAATTTGGAGGTCCGCCAAATTCGGACACCACAGAAATGATGTTTCGCGAGATTCGTCCAAGAATGAATTTTTTCTATTGGAATTAATTTTCAGTGTCCGAAAATCACGCGACTCGTACTACACTCCTCGCCTGGACTCAACAAGAGCACCGTTCTTCGCGGCAGCCTGAGGACATTTCATTTGCGCGTGCATTGTCTCGCGTAACAAACTCTGAGCTCATCCTATGTTCTCATTTGAGCAAGGAACAAGACTAGATTTGTACCAGATGTCTAAGTCCAAACTTCGTTTCTTTGACAGAACAAGGGTATGCTGGGGGTTTAAAAGCGGTAACCTACTCCTTGGTGTGCTGATTGAAGGAAGGTGGTTCTGTTGAAATAACTATTACACTGGTCAGCGACATTGGTTGAAATGATACTCAATGCACTCCACTATGATCATACTTCATTTAGTGTAAAATGGAGATTACAAATAGTCCTACTGGCAAATCTAATTTTTGCACTTAAAGGTGCATTTCGCTGCTGTTTAAGTTGTCATTGTCCCTGACAATGCGCACATGCGCCATTTTAGAATTCGCTATTATAGGGTTGCGGCCGACCCCCAATACAGTCTGGCGAGTTTTTGGTCAGTCGTATATGACAGTGACGGATCTAGGATATCACAAGGGGGTCCAACATTTTGTCTGGCTGTAAGCATTTGCGCAAACTGAACCACGATTGTAGATGCGCATAGCACCGAATGGGGGGGAGGTCGGGAGGGGGTTATGCCCCCTTCCCGCCCAGGAAACTTTTCTGCGTTTTTTACCTCTAAAAATCAAGCATTTTCCTTGATTCCTGAAGTATTATCCAAGAAAAAAGGCAAAAAAAGACATGGAGAACGTGTCAAACAGGAAAAACTGCAAGTACCAAAGACTCGAACTCACGACCTGGCGGCGAGAGCGCTACGCCGCTACACCACCACGATTTAACTACTAATCTTACTAAAAGACCTACTTGCTTATGGTCCACAGCGTTTGCGCGCGAAACCTACTTCTTTTTGTAATGCTTATTACACGTTTTATATTTTGTGCCATCAATTCTTAACAAATTTGTTGTATTTGAAATAGTCTTCAAATGCTTAAAGGACCAAATCTATTTTTCGTGTTGGCAATAATGACGGGATTGCTTTGGAAATCGTCTTAAGATAAGCCTAAGGTTTGACAAAGAGAGAATTGCGAGTTTCTGAGTGATTCACTAAGGCTTCGATTAAAATTCACATCTTACCAGCAGCTTCTGTTTTTTCATCGTCACTCAGGTTCCATTTTCTTTAAAAAATGAAGTATATTTTCTTCATTGCACAGTTGAGCAGACGACGGAAACGGAGTCGTAGTGCGCAGCGCCACTGCCGGTCGCCTGGGATATCGCGGGAGAGCCTATACTTAGCCATAGTTCCGTTACGAATGCGCCGTGTTCCGAATTTGACACTTGAAATTGGATTTGAGCCCCCTCCCCCCAACACTAAAACTGCACACATTTAAATTTTTTTCGTATAATTTTAATTACCGGGGTTAATTAATAAGCTCACCATTTCCCTACGCTCTTGCTGTTTTATTTTTTGTGGCAGCCAAGGGGGGGGGGGGGGGGGGGNGCCCCCTGGGCCACCCCTAAATCCGCCTATGTATGATAGGACCAAATCGATTTTTCGTACAAAACGAAATTGTAGAAAATCGAGCAAATTTTCGATGTTTTAAGTTTTCGTTTTCCCATTTCTCCAAAAAATCGAAAACTAAAAATGAAAAAATTAAATAATTTATTGATTTCTCGTTTTCGTGGAGAAAAATGGAAATACCAATTCCACCACGCAGCTGCACCACTATGTCGTTCTCAAATACTACTTAGTGTCAGCTGTTCAATGTTCGCCTTTATGGAATTCTATACGCGTGTTGGCTTGTTATTTGTTTGTTTTCATTTGCTGCATTGTTTTATTCAATGAAATGCTTGTATAGCCAAGAAATATTTTATAATCTTAGACATTTTAGTCATGACTGCAGGCCCCATTGCGTGAGAGTGGTTCGAATTTCTAGAACAGTGGACCTTTGATATTTTGCAAACGTCGACACCGTAGAGTTTTTGGTGAGGCAATGGGCACAGCTTAATTAGGCAGAATGGAAATCGGTATACATAAAATGATTCTCAGCTCTATGTTCCTGAGATGAGACGGAATTCGTAATACCAGAAATGAGGATGCCGTGACGGTTGCATGGGCTCACCAAGCCTGAAAAATGGTGGAGCTCGAATTTTTGAGAATACGTCCAGAGCTATGAATTGTGCATTCACCGAATTTTATCACTTCCTGCCTTTTTAGCGGACTTTTGTCTCGCTTTTTTACTTTTCCGGAGCCCGAGGCGGACCTTTTTGCCCACTGCGCGAATGCAGTTGCTCGAAAGAGGAACAGGACTCAAATTCGGACGCAAGGTTGTCCAGAAATAGAACCGTTTTGCGTTACTTCCTGCCAAACTTTCAAATCAGGCGTGCTTAATGAGTGATTACACCGCATTACTTTTTTGAACGGAAATATATAGTCACAGAATGACTTGACGAAGTTTTTATCTAGTTATGGTTTTGCGTGTTGCTTTTAAGGAAATTAAAAGTTGCTTACGTCGCTGGAAATAGGAACAGCCCACTATTACGGAGGTTCACTTCTCCTAAGGCTCACTATTCCGAAGGTTCACTATTTTGAAGGTTCACAACTCTGAAGCTTCTCCACTATGAAAATCTATCAAGTTTCGGACTCACAGTGACGGATTTAGGAGTGGGGGCAGGGAGATCATGCCCTTCCCTAAAATTCTTTCACAATTCATTTGGCAGTTCGAAGAGGTAAAATCCTGGCTAATACTATTCCCTGGCCCCCCCTAACTCAAAATCCTGGATCCGCCACTGACTCGGGTATATTTTTTATTCTTTTACATGCAAAGATAAACGATGCATCGGTTATTAGATGCACTGAGTGGTGTACCTATACCGAAACCACTGTTTGGATTTCATGCCATGGCGAAATTGCCCGCATTTCCTACGAATACGGAAAATGAGTACATACTTGCATTTTTAAAGAATATGAAGTAGGAATATTGACGAATTATCAACCACGATACCTTCATCAAATCCATGTCTAGATCACATCATTTCACAGCGCGACTGAAAAGTTTGGGCCGCTGCACCTCAACCTCACCGACCCGCGGAATCACGCACACGGCCGGGTCGAAAATAAATGTAGTTTGGAGGCTACCGTGTCCCTGTCAGGCTTCACGAAGTCAGAGAGTCCCATTCAGTCTTCTTAAATTTAAAACCACCGTTGGTCGCCCAGATGTTGTCCCTGCTTGAGAATTAGTCGTTAGTTAGATTCAAGATTGGAAGTGATTGGAACTGGGCTCATTTGCTAACAACGTAATCAGCGTTTTTAGATCTATTCAGTTCTTGCACACTCTTTAAATGGTTGCTAAATGGTCATAAATACAATACTTTATTCATGTCAGTCGGAGCTCTGGTTTCGGAGTATGTGGACATTCGAAGCAGTGAACTTTCGAAGGTTGCGAACCTTCGGACTCGGAGTAGTGAACCTGCAGATCGAGTAGTCGACCTTCAGATTAGTAAACTTTCGTAATAGAGACATGAAACCTAGGAAATCTTCTCCATCAAGTTTGTTGCTAGTATGAAGTCTGCGAGGTTGTGCACCATTGACAATGATTGGCAAGAAAAGACTTTCTTCATTGACCAACGTTTTTATTAGGTCTAAGCCTACTTTTCCCTAATAATGTGAACGTGTTCATCTGGGCTTTCTTAGTGCAAGAAAACACGGGCGACGGGCGGGAGACTGTGCACTGAAGGGAAGCGCACACACGTGCACACGCATCACGGCATGCCAAACCACCAACGCACAATCAAATTAAGAGGACACTGGATAAACAACATATTTGACGATGACTTTCTTATTCGAAATTTGAAAATGCCTTTACCGTATTATGCCAGCAAATATACAAAAATAGCAGATGAACAAGCCTATTTTGTTTTGTTTGGTCGATTTTAAGGCATTCACACTTCACACCTCACTACTTTTTGTGAGATCTCTCGCTGCCATATAGCTCAGCGCCCCTCAGTGGCCGCACCGCCTATGAGACCATGTGCAGGGTAGCACTGGTGCGGCGACCACTGATCTCAGTGTTACTGCCAGCCAGACTCCTTTGTTACTCTATAAGGTGTGGCCACCACGCGTGTTCCGAATGTAGATGACTAACATTACGACTCCTTTAATCGTCTGCAAGATCCTGTCATCTATGCAAACTTGCACCACTCGAGCGAAGTTGGCCGTACAGCCCGATCTAGCTGAAGCGCTTTGCCTCAGAAGCAAATTCAAAATTATTACTAACTTACTCATTGTAGAAATAATTTTGTTGTAGTTGTCTATCGGACGGGCTTGACCTTTTCGATTAAAACCGGCCCCCCGCGAACCACCTGACTACGAGCCTGAGTGTCTAAAAAAAGACACGGCGTGGCGTTAAATCGGCAAGGCCACGGCTAGCCTATATATATTCTAGGCCATTTGCTTTTCTAAAGGTTCTCAAACAAGGCATTATTTCGCCCGGCTCATGTCTTGTATTTCGGGTAATATGGTATGTATCTATATAGATATCTGCATTTACTGCTAAGAAGCTTTTAAGTTTTGGAGAGCGAAAACCGATGCGTGCGCAACCCAGGCTGAGAATATAAGCATATACTTGTGGGATACGAGTTACCCAGTCCAGAATCCACGAAGTGTCTCGCGAGCGATCGTCTGCTCGACAATAAGCTGGCAAATGGTTTCGGGCAGATGCTACCTGTTTACTCGCATCTATGATAAAATGAACCTATGGTTGTTTGAAATACTACTCGAATGCAGATCCTATCTGCGTCAAGCGGCATTGCTTTGGATGAACGCTATTCCACAACCCTTTATGGCGCCCCACGCATCCGCGAAAAGGTCCCGTAAGGCGCTGCTCTTCTACTTACGGAGATCACAAAAGGTGTCACTGCCGCCATGTTTGAAAGTTCTTGCAAATGGTATTTGACGAAAAAGTTTTGCAAGTAGCTGCCACTACAAGTAAGTATTGTTTTCTTAAATAAATCGTTCGTTTATAGACAGCCACACACCTAGGCAACACGTAGTCCCTGGGCTGGTTATACAGGGGCTACAGTACTCCCTATCAGTTTCTTTACTAATTTTGTCACGGGGGGGGGCAGGCCACTCCAAATAAAAGGTTTTCACCTCGTCAAAATACATTTTACACTTAACATTGTCTCTTAAAAAGCTCTTCACCAATCCTCTCTGTTTTTACATATCTTCGATGAAGCATGTCTACGAAAATTGACATGACTTGGGTGAAGAATTCCAACTCTACTTTTTTGGTCACCAGGCATTAAGCATTAAGGCTGTTGTAGATGTGCTTCCGGTGAATTATATGAGCCTCTGTTAGCTACTCGCTAACGGGCAATTGCCTATTAGCTGAATGGTTAGCACGCTTGCCGGTTTTATGAGAGTCGCTGGTTCGATCCCTGGGTCGGGTAATCTCGGCTATTACTACAAATGGTGTAGTCGGCAAACGAATGATCTACCGATGAAGTACTGCCAACTAGTACCCATGGACCTCGGGACGGCACACGTGGAAGGTTTCAGGAGTCAAGGACCTGTATGAGAGACTACCTTGTGTTCACCTGTGTTGTGGTGGTAAAGGTACCAAGGGACATTGATGACCTGTATGCGATACATCCTGGTGTTCACCTTCCTGGTTGCGTGCCCGTTCCGTAGGGAAGGAGGGAATGTTGTAGATGAGCTTCCAGTGAATTATATGAGCCTCTGTTAGCTACTCGCTAACGGGCAATTGCCTATTAGCTGAATGGTTAGCACGCTTGCTGGTTTTATGGGGGTCGCTGGTTCGATCCCCGGGTCGGGTAATCTCGGCTATTACTACAAGGTGTTATCTTTTTCATCGCACGCGATAACCACAAAATAGTTCCAACTGATGACACGTGAGTTAGGAAAGGACATTTGCGAGACTGAGTGAAGCAAAAACAGTATGGAAAGATATCAGGTGGAATTTGTAAGATTTGTGTCCCTTGAACTTCTTGTGCATCAACACAACAAGCGTGATTTCGCATAACTTCCTCAAAATGGCACCTAGTCGTGAAGGATTTTCATGGATTTGCTCAAACTATATTGACTAAATTGTTTCCAGAGTCTTGGTATACACGTTATTTATAACTCAATGTGTATGCGTGTTTCATTTCATTTTATTCGCTTTATTTTGACGTGAGTAACTTCATATGGAGGAGTATATCACACCTGTATGACTGCAGCATTACAGTGTGATATAATCGCCTAGACAACACGTAGCTCCTCGACTAGCTGGTGAGATGCTACAACACTCTGTATCGATCTCTGTGCTAATCTCATCTCAGTCCGTGTACTGTATAAGGTATTGCATTGCTTGTGGATGCCGCACGGCCAAGTATCAAGCACTAGCGAACTTTGGCGGATCACCAGAACTCTGGTGTTTGTGATTGGCTTACTCCGGAGGTCATGGAAGTCGACCTTGAAATGATTTTAAAGTTTACATGCTATAGCAGTGATGCAATCAAAACAGAAATGGGTCATCAGTTCTCAGAAATGAGACAGTCCCCAATTTCAGTAACTGAATGATGGAGTATTGTTGATTGTGGAAGTATTTGCACACTAAAATGTGGTTATGTGTATGTACTGTATTTACGGTATGTTACATTTGATGCATAGTAATCATCCTTGGAACAGTACAAAGAAATTACAGTTTGGCAAATTTATTTTTGTGTGAAATAATTAGGGAACTACTGTCAGCAAAGAAAGGAGCCTTTTTATATTGAACAAAATGTTGTCGTGACGACGTTGCTCTGGAAATTTATTTTGTACAGTTTTTCATCAATTTTAGGTGGTGATTTGCTTTTGCCATCAGAATGCCGTACTTAAGTGGTGGCAGGCCTGACAGCCAAAAATCTGTGCGGTAAGTCATCAATCATTAAACTATGGTGTAGCCTTGCCAGAGATTTGTGTAGTAAGTCGTCAGTCATTAAACTACGGTATAGCCCAGCCACAGATCTGTGTGGTAAGTCATTGATTAAACTCAGTGGACCCTCAGCTGTGAGATCTTTAAAGAGTTCCCACCATGACCCTGTGTCTCAAAAGAAATTTTATTAATACATGTTAAGAAATTTAATAGCCTTTAGTATACCTGTTGCTAAGAAACAAGCCAAAAATTGTACGTAATGGGTGGAAGACCATCTCCGCTGTAATTGTTTTTACCAGTGCGATACTGAGGAGTTGTAAGGAAAGTCCGCGGAGAGCTGCCTTTTTCAGACACAAAAATGGTACGTTTGTGGAGGCTGTAGTAACAGCAACTTGGCTGAGAACGTCTGTGTGTTCAAATATCCTTAAATACATGAAAGTTGCACAGAAACGGCACCGGTTTGTGCACCGCATGAGAGTGTGGAATGTCGCTGTGGAACATGCGATTCAGTCGGGAGCCACATTTCAAGAAATCATGTTTGGACCAAACACTAAAACGACGTTTATGATGAAGGAATTGCCACCTTGTAAGTGTAATTTCAAATTTTATAAATGATGAGCAAACTGCTTCAGTTCTAAGGCGAGCAATGGTAGGCCTTCAACCCCGGTCCAGACCAAGTGCTACGACATGTAGGCTTTTTATTGTGTTTAGACCACGCTCATTTCTTCATGGCAATAGTAAATTTACAAGTGACCCAGGTTCACTGTTGCCTTTGTCATTGATTAGTGTATTGTGAATATTGACCACCCCTTGGTTAAGTTGGTTGTGACTTGCATATGTCTGCAGCATTTCTTGTGCAAGTGGGTCGAGTTTATATGGCCTCAAACTTGACAGAAGTTCGCTAAGTGGGAAATCGAATTCATTGTCCTATTCTTCAAGAGTTTGAGTGTGATGCCCATATCTACTCTTCTCTCTGTCAGCATAATAATTATCCAGTTCTTGCTCAAAATCGTCCTCATCTTCTGACCTTCAGTGTTGCCATTGCAATTGACTGTCAAGTGGCCAAACAGCATATTCCCTCCATTACATCATTTGGCGGGAAACTTGGAAATAATTTTTCTTTAAAATTCAAAAATTGCGACTATTTGGCATAAAAATGCCTTTTTATGGTATTCATTTCATATTAGCTAACTGAAACCTCAAAAACTAAGAAAATGCATGGTGAGAACTCTTTAAAAAATAGGTTTCGTGATTACTTCTATTTGCACCTGTTTCACTTGCAATCTAAGTTGTACATTTTCATGTAATTTATCAATGAATTTCATGAACAATGACACAATGTTGAGTTCACATACCTTCTGTCAATATTCATGAAAAATATCTCCGGCAACGGAAACTAGCAAAATAAGACCAAATTATATTTAAAGTAAGCGTTTTGAAACAATTTCGCCATCACCTGGCGGTATAACATGAAACTACAACTTTTACTTACAAGCTTCTGCACTGTTCTGATGTTTGTACTGAACACATTATCAAATGACGTATTCAAGCTGATTCAAACGAAAGAGCATGAGAAGGATGTTGATTTTTTCTTACATTGATTCATCCATCAGTAACATGTTCTTGACCAATTACAGAGTAGGTTTCATCAGTTGCCTTTTTCACATCATTATCTGGCTGTTACCTCAGACAGCCTTAACAAGTTCCTGGAGCACCTGTAATTGGTTTTTGACACTGACATCTAGGCACTCGTTTTGATTAAAGCACGTACCTTGTGAAATCCGCAGATTACCGTACATATAAAAAGTCTGTAAGATTAACGTGCCCATCAAATTGTTTTCGTTGATTTCATGGTTGAGGAAATTGTGTTAATATCCTGAGACAACTGTTGCCATTTTTATGATGTATGGTGAAGTGTTTTGATCGTGTTATACAGTCCATGTCGAAGGTACTTGGACAAATTGAGCCGTAATTTCCTGTGGCTTAGTGGAAGCCAAATTCATGGTCAGAATAGCCTTCCCTCAGAAGTGAGAGGGATTAACTGGAAATCCGTTCTGTGATTAGAATTTCTAGCCATTTTTGTGATTACCTGTCATTACTTGGCGAAATAAATTTCGCCAAGTATGTTGCTCTGTCACTAAGTTTTTTTTTGTTTGTTTGTTCGCACGATACAGGTCGCAATTTTCGTCCGATCCTCACGAAATTTACACATAACACGTACTTCCGGAAGTACTGGCAGCCTATTGTTATTCGTCAAAATCGGATCCAAGATGGCGGCTGTGGCGGCCATTTTGTTTTCATTTAAAGGTTCAAATGCTTCTGGAGGCTACAATTTTTTATGTAAAAGGCTAAGAATCGGCACAGTAAATGGACCGGAAGTTTTCTACAAGTATACCGGAAATTGTTTACTTCTGGTTAAAGATGGCGAAAATATCGGCGACCGCGCATGCGCACCTCGATTTTGGCCTAAAAATGTTTTCTCCTGTAGAGGGCGCATTATAAGACCAATTCCTTCGAATTTTTACAGGTATTAGTTTCTTATGACATGCTATTATACAAAGCCAAAAAACCGGAAGTTGCTTTCAAGATGGCGGATCTGGCGCATGTTGACCCATTTTCAGTCATGCTGGAGTGCGATTTTAAACGGGAAGAGAAAAAGACGTGATTTTTTGCATGTGGATTCTTTGAAGTATATTCTTTCAAATGGCCTGTAACAATTTTTTTCTCAGACTTACCGTTTTCGAGTTATTTGACTTTAAATTTCTTTAAAAAAAACGCAAAATTTCATTTTTTTTCGAAAAATTTACGGAATTAGGCGATACCATCATCTTCGTCATCATCTCCGTCGTTGTCTTTTCCGTTAATTTCGCTAAGTGTCGCTCAAGACTGTAACCTTTTTCTTACTGATTTCGGACTTCTACGTTCGTCATGTGTATGTTATTATTACTTCTTTTGTTCATCCCCGCCACCATCGTCGTCATATTCATGATCTTCGTCATCATCTTTATCGTCATCTTTTTGGTTAATTTTGCCAAGTTTCGCGCCTCGGAGCGCTTTCATTTGTGTTGTTGACAGAATTAGCTGTCATGACAGGCAATCCATGCTTTGTTTGATTACTTAGTCTTGTACTGTATATGGATGAAATATTTACCCATCTTGGTAGCGTGAAACAGACGGACAACTCAAACCTAATCGCTCCAGCACTAAAGCATGTTCACAGTGTTGACACTTGTATGGTCATTATATTGCCTTATAAATTTGAAAGCCCAGTTTTGTTTGTAAGACAGGCACTAGATTACTACACAATTGTGAATAAAATGTAAAACCTTACAGAACTCAACCAATAGTGTCAGTTGCTTAAGGCTATGTTTAACCAAAACAAAATGTCCAAATTTGGCCAATTTCGGAATATCATAGCTCAAAAATGGCTGATCAGATACTATGCTTTATGCACTATTCTGCCAAAGGATTTTAGGAATTGTTTTAAAGTGGTCTATTTTTGCAAGAGCAGGTATCGCAAATAGAATTATTTTCTTCTTGAAATTTGTAACAAACAGAATTATGTCTTATTATTGAAGCAGTTGTTTTGCTACTTTTTGTTTTGCCAAATTTTACTCAATCAAAAAGACATGGTCATGTAACCCAACTAATGGTAGAACGGTATAAAGTAAAAAACCAAATTCTTTGCATTAAAATATTTACTTTAGCCGAGTTAAATTTATTAGAGTTTCCTAAATTTTAGCTAAGTTCGTAATAGCTTAATATTTTGGTGTCAGCACAAGACCCATTGACATGCACTGCATGTAGTCGAAAGGATTTCTGATTCTCAATCATTTGTTTCAGAGGTCTTTTGCGAAAATACTCCACGGCATCATCGGTGGAGAAAACAGGTTCAGGGGTGAGGCACTTATGTTGTTTTACAATAATTCTCATATCACCTCTTCTTAAAACAGGCTCAGAGGTAAGGCTCTTTAATGTTTTGTAATATTCATATCACCTCTTGTTAAAACAGGCTCAGGTGTAAGGCGCTTGTATTGTTTTACAATTATTCTCATATCACGTCTTGGTAAAACAGGCTCAGTTGTAAGGCACTTTATTGTTTTGTAATATTATTCATATCACCTCTTTTTAAAACAGGCTCAGTTGTAAGGCACTTTATTGTTTTGTAATATTATTCATATCAGTTCTTGTTAAAACAGGCACTTGGGTTATACATTTTCATAACCGACATATGTCCTAAACTCCTAAATAATATATAAAAGGTACTTGCGTCACAAGCTCGTTACCAGAGATGAAAAAGAGATCGTGGTAGTCGATAAAAGGTCATTTATTATGACTAATACAATTACAAGTAACAGAAAACCATATGTTGCTTTACAATTATTCTCATATTACCTCTTGTTTAAACGGGCTCAGGGGTGAGGTGCTTATATTGTTTTGTAATTATTAATATCACCTGTTGTTATAACTTGTGACTTGAACTATTACAACTTGGTCTGGAATATAACTTGAAGCCTGCTTGTGTGTTTTATCGTAACTGCTTTCACAGCCCTCAACATGCCTGAAATGCATTTCGTGTTGAATCTGCCTTTACTGTTAATTCACTGAATTCCACTGTGACCGGTAGTTCTTCGTATCAAAAATTTGATTATACAGACAAACAAGCAACTGCTTTAGTTCGGGTGTTGCTAGTTGTTACTATTGCCTAGTCCCACGAACCAACGCCAATATGATGGAAGTCTTTTGCAGGCGTATCACTGCAGCAGATTCTCGTATTAAACCTGTGAAACTGGGCTTGAACATTTTTTGCAGTGAAAACATCAGTTTTAACATGCAGTTGGAATTAAGAGATAATTAATGACTTGATACGAGTATATTTTGGATAGGTTGGCCGACCTTATGAATTTACGAAGTGTGTTTTGACTTGTTAGACAAGTGCTCTGAATTGAACTTCTGTTGCAAAATAATAAACTCCTCTAATTTTAAGGAAAAATTAAAGATAACTTTTTCAGCTGCGCGGGATTTAGTTTTTTTGCATAGATAGTTCAGTAAAAGGAAAATCAATTATCGAGTTTCCAGAACGAGTTTCAAGATATCGAGTTTGATGCCTTGTTGGTGTGTTTTCAAACATATTCAAGTTGTTCTTGGACGTTGCAGGGGAGACCAGTATAGGTCACATGTACCGTTGCCAGCTTTGTATGATGGCGTTTGATTATAGATCTCAGGCCTGTTGTTGAGGTGTCTAGTGTTACCTCATTACCCACACATTCCAGCCAATCAGTTTACAGTATTCCCTAGTGTACAATGTGCACACAGAATTAGCGCCGAGCCCGTAGCACCTGGTTTGCCTGGCTGCTGTTTGCAATGAGCTGTAGCTAATTTGCTAAAGTTCCTCCTTACATTGGAGGTTTTCAAAGTGTCCTTCATTTTGTGGTTATTGTAATGAAGACCTATACTTAATTGACACCGTGTGTTTTAAATACTTTGTGTTATGCGCTGTGGGTTTTTTCTTGGTCTCATGTGGTGCGGACTTTCATCTCCATGTATTCATTTGTATTACACTGCTACCCGTTTCATGTTCTACTCTTATTGAAGTTGTGTTCTGAGACCATTGAAGCACTGAGTTACATGGTAGTGATTATTGGCTTGTAATTGGCCTGTAACACTCATTTATATTGCAGCTGATGAGTTTGTGGTAATTCTGAAGCTGTTTAGTCCAAAAGATTATTTCAAGTCGGTGAAGGTTCCCAATCACATTTCTTCCAAAGACCAGTGTTTCTTTGATTTTGTCACGTTCACGAAATTAGTGGAGGTGTAGGTTTGACTGAATGCACGTAATTTTGTGTAGCAGAAGTAAGACTGCAGCAGCGGAAGCAACAGTGGCAGCAATGGCATTTTCAGCACCTGCAGCAATAGCAGCATTGAATGATTGGCACTAGCAGCAATAAGAGCAGTAGCAACAGCAGTAGCAGCAGCAGCAATAGCAGCAGCAGCAATAGGAGCAGCAGCAGCAATAGGAGCAGTGATAACAGAATTAGCACTAGTAGCAATAGCAGCATCGTCAGCAGTAGTAGGAATAGCAGCAGCAGGAGCAACAGGAGCAGCAGCAGGAGCAACAGTAATAATATCAACTGGGCAGTAGCAGCAGGACTAATAGGATCAGCTTTTGATTAAATAAGTATGAACCGCAGCTGTTTTTGTCTTGCAGAACTTGTCGCTGGCTCATCGCCTGATATTCAACACTATCAATGAGAAGATTGTGGATGAGACTGTTGACTCAGACACACGTGTTGTGCGTCCGTCCATAGAGAAGTCGGAGGTGGAGGTTGACATTGAAATGACACGAGAGTATGTCAACCTTTTCTTTTTCATGGCTACTATAAATGGATTTGAAGACAACTGTCAATATAAAAGTTTAAAAACCATTGTTTCAGTTGGTTGCTGTGTATCACCCGTCACACCAGCTACTCTCTATACACACGGTAGATAGCAACAAAACATAAGACAGCATTATGGTGGTGGTTTTTGTTTTTATTGTTGTTAACTGCTTTTTACAGTTTTAAGTCTTTATTCAGAAGTCATGTACATGAATTACTGTTTGATTTTTACTTTCAATAAGCCCTCAATACAATGTTTTGTCTGCAGTCAACAAAGCGTGTTTCCTGAAAGGTCATGATTTCTTGATAGGTCATGATTACAGTAAACTCTCACCAACATAGGACACAATATGGCAGACAAGTGAAATTTTGATTGTTCATTTTTTAACGTCAGTAGCACCACGACTCAATGGTTTATCATTTTTTTGCGCCCTCATACATGTGGGTGCATAGTGTTGTAGTCTCTGTCCAGGTGTTTGGCTTAGTGGTGCTGTATATCCTAAAGCTTGCAGGATCGTCATGAAATTTGGAAGGTGTGTTCCCATGAAGCTGGTGTCATGTGATGGCAATTTTTGGACAGATCCAATTTCTGAGGTACCAAGTGGCAATTTTGTTCTGCCCATTTCCTTGTCGGTCGGGTTTTCAGGAAATTTGGTAAATATGTTTGTATAGAGATGATGATCATACCTTTCCGAGTGTTTGTGGAAATTAGCAGAATGATGTGTCCTTGCAGAGATCGCATTGATTTTCAGACAGGTCTGGCCTCTGTGGCACCCCTAGTGGCAATTTTGTTTTTTACGTCCTCTTGTGTAGTGTTTCTTTAACCCTTTGCAAGTTCTTTGTCAAATTTAGTAGATGTGGTCCTATAAAGCCGACGACAGATGGCGAGGAGTTTGTTGAGTGATCAAACTACCTCTGTGCCCCATGGTGGGATTTCATTTTTTTACGTTTATCTTTGTATCTTGGAAGTTCATTGATGGATTTTCATCAAATTTGACAGATTTCTGTCAAGGAGAAGAGGACGTCTTTCCATTTTTGGAAAGATTTAACATAGTCTGCACAATCTAGTGGCCATTTTCGTTATTTTCGATTCTGTGTTTGACATTCACCTCCCTATCTGCGAAACCACCTGAAGGATCATTATGAAAATCGTATTTCTTGGTGGAATTTAAGGAAGTGATTGGCAGATTTCAGTGAAACTTGACTTAACTCAAGAGGTATGAGATGTCAACATGCGCTGTCATCAGTTAATGTTTGGGTGAGTTTGACTGCTGCAGCACCCTCTGGTGGCCTTTCCATCCTGTAGATGATGGCAGCTACTAGTTTTGAGCAGGTTCTAACAAGTACTATGCCTCCTTAAATCATTTGGTGTCTGTCTTTGTATCTGCCAAATCCCATGATTGTTCTTTATGAAAGAGCTAGCCAACACTCACCTTGCCAATTTTTGGATATCTAGCAGGCCTTCGTACAGCGTATGTCCTGGGCGTCCATTTGGACGCAATGGCACTAAACTGGACACCCTGGCAAGGACGCCCAATGTGTCATTTGGACGCCTTGTCAATCATAATTTCTCCGATTGGACACCCACATTGTGAGATTACTAGGACTCCCCAGTTTATGAAAGAGAGAAGTTGGTCCTTTCAACAATACAATTTATATAATGCTATGTTCAAACTATTTTCAAAGTATTTAGTAGACCTGTCAATCATTAGCAGGTGTTTGGTTGCCAGAGTGTCTCTGCTTTCAGTGGTCTTATATCCCACTGCAATACAGTACTTTATACACAGTCAGGGACACCGACCTTGGTTGACTCCTAACTGGTGTTTCAGAGCTGTAGTTTCATGTTTTTCATCTTTTTTTAAAAACATTAAAATCGAAATAAATGTCATTATTTCACTAATATGATGTGCCACAAGAATATCCCCATTTAAAATGTTCGAGTTAGTGCCCGTTTCATGCTTTTCTATGAGCGTCTTAATATGGAGCAGCAGTGACACCTGTTGCCAAAATATAAACCACACATCATATGTGCATTTTTTGTGTTGGTAACTGCAGATTTGATGACTCATTGTACAGAATATATTAAAACTAGTTAAGATTATGATAAACTTTATAACAGCAATTTGCACTCATCGTTCAACCAATATCTGTAAATTTAGACATAAAAGTCTTGATCCACACAGTTTTTTAATAAAAAGCCAACTACAAGAAAGCTGTTTGTGTAAACTTAGATGTAAAAACCTCACTGTGTGTGAGGGGGGAGGGGGTAATGCGTCGTCGGAATCATGGACGCCCTGGAATATTGGGAACCCCATTTTGGACACCCTATTTTCGAAATCCTTGATAAAGCCCTGATACCTAGTACTGTGTTCCTTTTGTGACATTTTTATTTCTTTATTGAAAGTGTTCATTTTTTTGATTTTTTCATTGAATGTTTGCCTGTTATGGTGAGGCACCAACATTTTTGTCTATTCTGACTACTGCAGCCCCCTCTGTGGTCCAATTTTTGTCTCCTTGTACCTGAAATGAAACTGTTGAGCACCCCTAGAAAGATACCAGTTGCTTTGCTCTGTCTGCACATATCATTGCTTTGCCTTGTTCTAATGTTGTTATATTGTGTTTATTATTAATTAGATAACAGCTATTTTTTAATTGGTTTATTGTCATTAAGAAATGGAATCTGAGGCCTGGCAAAGTTATTTGTGCAGTTTTCAAACTGATGATTTCAACTCAAGATCGTACGAGCAAAATATTGGATTAAATCGGACTACAAGGCGAGAACATGCTGAGTGTATTGTACATGAGACTTAGTCACAGTGAGCAGCGTTAAATAAATGGAATCTTTAGGTTTCTTATTAGTTAGTCTCTGGGTCTGATTGATTTGTCTAGTACTTATTAAAAGGTTCTCTCAGTGTGTACAGTGCACCTATTGACCACTGTAAGGTGAGGTGGTGATCAAGTATCGTCATAGAAACTAAACCTGACTCACACTGTGCTTTCTGTTAGCAAGCACCAGAAACATCTTTGTTGAATTGTGTAAAATTTTGCCTAGTATATTACCCTGTCATGAAATTTTTGTTTGTTTGACTGTTACGTGCTGCAAGCCACATTTTTCTGTCTGATCATCATAAAATTAGCACACCACTGGTGTATCATCAACAACTCTGGCTCTATGTTTTTTGGTTAAAATTGGTTGACATTGTACGCAAGGGGATGGTGCGACAGCTATTTATATACTGTATAGTACATGTGTTTATGTATATTTATATGGTTGCATATTGTTGTCACTTTGCTTGCGCAGGTGTCCGTTCAATATCTCGAAAACCAGTGATTGGATTTTCCTCTTTTCTATGTTTGGTCATTCCAAGTCCTGGAGTTTTGTACTTGCGAAGCTGTCTTGGTTTACCTTGACTGCACATCCCGTACGAGAAATTTCAATAGGATTTCCAATAGGATATCCTAAAGGATTTGTGGTAAGAAATCCTGTTGGATCGTATAGGAAGTTCAATTAGATTTTGGCCCTATAGGATTTCCTATTCCTATCAGGTTTTATAGGTATGCAATTGGGTTTCCTATTGGAGCCTATAGCATTTCCTGTAGGAATCAAATAGGATTTCCTATAGGATCTTATAGGAATGAAATTCAATTACATTTTGACCCAATATTTTTATGGCAGGACTGTGTTGGTTTACAGAAGGTAAACCAACACAGACCTGTACAAGGTCATGTTGGTTTACATTCCACTATACGAGGCTATGTTTTCTTAATCATTTTTGTCTTCGTCGTTGTCTTCATTCAAGTGTTGCTCTCTGGAGCACTTTCATTTTGATTTTGTTGCTCATAACTGAAAATAATTGTCATTAGTTTGAGTGATTGATAAGATAAACCAAGTGGCGGGGTGGTTTGAGTTGTAGAGTCTCGGTAGTAGACTCTGGTTCAAATCCTAGCCATACTGGCAACCAACTATTGAGCATTGTTCAAAGACACAGAATGTGATCTTGTGTTATGTTGCTTGTCCGCAGGTGCCAGTTATGATCAATTTAATGTAGTTTACAGAAGTGGCAAGGTGTTCAATTTCAGAAGAGTAATTCCTAACTCAGCAGCAACTTTGAATTTAATGTTTGTAGTGGACAACTGAAATTTGTAATACACTGGTGTCGGAATTTTCGAATAATAATGTGGTTTATTGAATATGTGTCTTACATAAATCATTTTTCATTATTTTGATTCCCATTTTCTTTACCTGCATCATATTCTCGGTAACTCTGTCATCTTTTTGACCAATAGTAACAATGCATTTAGCTCTCCTCTTTCCTAGAGGTAGAAAAATGCAGTGCATGACGGACCTACTTCTCAAATTTTCAGGCACTTTTCAGTTGATTGAAGAGGGAAGAACAACACATTGTTCATCCACCACTGATATTTGCCTGTTTTGATTTGTTGTCTAAATTGCAACTCAAAATACAATTTATAATACAATTTTCCTACAATACAGTAATGCATTACACGATAACCAGGACATGAGATAGTACAGTGTCATGTGTAGAAGCAGGACAAGTGCTTGATATATGTGTTGCATTGTGGGTAAATACCTTAGGATGCGAGTGGTGCTGTGCTATGTCAGGACGGGCCTATTGCCAAAATGCTCATTTTCACTTTTTCGAAGCTGCTCATTAAAGAAACTACTGTTGGTTATTCTTCAGTTTATTGCATGAAAGTAATTTAGAAAATAGTTTGCATTCTATTTATTGAGGGGATGACTACCTCATTTACAAGCAGATAAATGTCGGATTACATTAGGTTCTGTGTTTAGAGAAATTTGACATGAAACAAATCTTATTCACCACGGTATAGTCTGCTAAGTAGTTGAAACGGAAGGATTACCATGTGTTAGCGATTTAGAGGATTTTGTGTACGTTTGTAGAGAAATTCAGCAAAAGTAAAATTCCCTTCTCTGAATGTTGATAAGTAGGCGAAGGTTCAGTACGTTCTGTATCAGTGCAGTAATGTGTTTCCCATGAAATAAGTTTTAAATTAATTGACAGTGATTTGCCATCTCTAAAGTGGAAACCATACATTTGAAGGGTTATCTTTACTGCACTACAAATCACCATTAGTCTCAGGTTCATTTTAAAGTGTGCTGGTGTTTGTCTTATTAAATGTGCATGCTGTATTTAGTGAGGTGCCAATCTTGTGAATCTATTTGATCGCTCTTCAAACACAGTCTGACTTGAGGAAATCACGGTCTTAGTTCGATTTGCAAATTAATTTGTGCTTTACTCATTGAAACTTCAAGATGCACTTAACCATTTGTGATGTTATGTAAATTTACAGATTCCGCGTTGTCTTGGAGATAATATTTTTGATATGATCGTAATTAATGTTCCCCTGTTGTGTATGTACTATCCACAGAACAAGAGGAAGTGCTGTCAACGGTTCTGCAAAAGGCCCGCACCTTAGTGCTAAGTTCAATTCCATTAAGCAAACACAATGTGTTTATTTAATCTTTGTGATTTCATTTTACTTTACATAGGTATTATTTTGCTATATTGGTATGTTTCTAAATATCAATCTTTATAAAATGCCTAGTTTTAGAAATGCTGTGTTAATAATAGTAATAATAATAATACGATTAATAATAATAGTACCAATAAAGCACGTTATGTACACTAACTTGTGAAAGTATGATAATTGTGCATGTTTTTCTTAATGCCAGGCGGTCTATGATTTTAGAACTGTTTTCTGGGTAGTGACACGCAACAGCAATTTCCTGTGATAGTGTTTTTAACAGGATACCAAATCCTGTATTAGCTTGATCAGAAATTTCAGTACTTAAGCCTCATGCCCATTTACACAATTATATGGAAATGCATATGAATTACGGATTAAAATGTTGGCCACCTGCCCCTTCTTAGAAAATTGAGAATTAATTTTGTTAGTCTGGTAAACTACAGGTTAGCACAACCACACACACGCACACACATCAAGCAGACATGAATTCTTGGATGCAAGTTTTTTAGTGTGATTTTTCTGTCGAGTGATTTTAATGCCGCAAGAAATTGAATCCAGACTTTCAGATTCCTGTTTTTTTTTAAAATTATGCTTGAAAGCTATTTTTAATATTAAATAGGTCTCTGCAGGATTATTTACTTATAAAGAGGCTGCAGTTCTAGCAACCAGAACCTAATCTCAGAATGCAGACAACACGGTACTTCGTCTTGAAATTTAAATAAATCACACTGTTTGATTTGAGAGTAAATTTGTAAGTTTACTCAAAGCGTGACATGCATTTAGTCAAATTTTGAGTGCAGTTTGAAGTACGGAGATAAGATGCTTGGTCCTGTTTTGTATTTCCAGCCTGAGTGCCATGCGAAGAAACGAGAGGGCCAGAATGAACTGTTTCAAGTTGTTCTGGTACGACATGGCGGTACGTTGTATTGGTTAATGCGATTGTCAGGAAAGTAGTACGTACAATCAAAATACTTCAGTTTGGGTCATCCAGGACAAATTTTGCTTTTTCTTGTTCAGAAACGTTGAACATTGGGTAGTTGGAGATCATGGATGAATCACGAACGTGTAAGGCATTTATCCAACTTTTTGATGTACATGTTAGTCATTGCAAAGTGTTTTTTTATTTTGCAATGACACTTAGTAAAAAATGTAAAGTGTCCTGACTGAAACTATAGAATAAATGTCCATGTTGTGTTGTTTAGAATGACAAAATTCAGCAGTTGAGGAGTCATATCCATCAGAGCCGGTAGAAGTTAGAAATGAAAGCAATTCAAGCATTTCTTGAATTCACCTAGTATTCTGCTTGTTTTTTTACAAAAATTCCGCATTTTGATATTCTAACTAGCCAGTACACATGCAAAGCAAGGAGTAAGAAGGCAAGTAACCCACTGGAACTGAAATTGCTAATCCTCAATACCTTCAGGAGATGAAAGAAAGATCTTACAAACTCCATGCTTAATGCTTCATTTGAGTTTGAAGGGCACATCATGCCTTACTTGACTGTCAAAAACACAGAAAATTACCAGGCGCGACGTCAGAACGAATAGACTTGTGGTTCACTGGGCCAGGGTATTGTCACTGATTTTTAATGTGGAAATTATTGAATGGATTTTATATTAATCTATTCAAATCATTTAATATTGCCTATTTTTGTTTTCAGCACAAGCAAATACAGATGAGGCATAAGATAAAGGAGGTGCCGATATTGAATAAGTACATAAAGCACATTGAAGGTGAGTTGTTTATAGGCTGTTCAGTGCAGATGTCTATATTGAATAAGTACATACGGTAAAGCACATTGAAGGTGAGTTGTTTATAGGCTGTTCAGTGCAGATGTCTATATTGAATAAGTACATACGGTAAAGCACATTGAAGGTGAGTTGTTTATAGGCTGTTTAGTGCAGATGTCTATATTGAATAAGTACATAAAGCACATTGAAGGTGAGTTGTTTATAGGCTGTTCAGTGCAGATGTCTATATTGAATAAGTACATAAAGCACATTGAAGGTGAGTTGTTTACAGGCTTTTCAGTGCAGATGTTTATATTGAATAAGTACATAAAGCACATTGAAGGTGAGTTGTTTACAGGCTGTTCAGTGCAGATGTCTATATTGAATAAGTACATAAAGCACATTGAAGGTGAGTTGTTTATAGGCTGTTCAGTGCAGATGTCTATATTGAATAAGTACATAAAGCACATTGAAGTTGAGTTGTTTATGGGCTGTTCAGTGCAGGTGTCTATATTGAATAAGTACATACGGTAAAGCACATTGAAGGTGAATTGTTTGGACTCAGTGCATATGTGTACATCAAGTAATATATAAAACACATTGAAGTTGAGTGTTTCATAAACTGTTCAGTGCGAATGTCTACATAGAACAGGTAATATAATTATAAAACACACTGAAAATGGGTGTTTTTAAACTGTTCAGTGCAGATATCGGATTGAACATATATATAAAACACATTGTGAGTGTTTTGTAGACTGTTCAGTGCAGATAGTGGCCAGTTAGCCGAGCATGAGTGCTGACCCTGACATTAGTCCAGTAAATGTTTCTCACTTCAGGTTTTTTATCATTTTGGTGGCACCGTTCTTTGTATTTTATATACCATTGCACAGGTTTCTTTGGCACTTCGGTGACATCGTTCTTTGTCTTCCTTCGCTGGGTGATGGTGCTCAACTTTTGGCTCTCCTTCCTATGGATCATATTTGTCATGTTGCCCATGATCATTACGTACAACTACAGAAAGTCAACCAAGGTGTTCCACATTCGTAACCTCGTCGACGGCCAGGTAAGATGGCTGCCATGCACTCCCTTGAGGCAGAGCCATGTAGAGTACATTGCAGGTCATGTTGCTGCCAGTCCCATCTGCTCATGACAAGCCACTGCTGCCCCCTGTTGGGTGCATTCTTTGGCCGGCTGGTTAGACAGGTGTCATGCATCTAACTGATGTTTTTTATTGTGGAATGTAACTTAGTTTTTGAATGCCTTTTTGGTCAAATTGGCCTCTTGCTATAAATAAATTTTGACCGTTTTAGCCGAAGTCTATTAAAATAAAGTTCGTGAATGTAGCAATTATAGTCAACATTAGAAACTCACCATTTCACGATACTACTGTACTTTAATTTGTACAAAAACTGCTGTCATTATCAATTCTTGTTTTCATGGCACTGATAATTTATCATTTTCACATTGAAACGTTTAGATCTTCAAGCCTTAACCAATTTTTATGCACCCACATATTTATATGTGGACGCATTATGCCGTCATCTCCTTCCGTCCGTCTGTCTGGGCGGCGTCCGTCCAGCGTCCGCTGCTTTATCTCCAAAACCCTTTTACATACGTTCATGAAATTTGGCACATATGTTCCATTCATGAATGGGACGGCATGTGCGAACTTTCGGACGGATGCGACTACCGGTGTGCCCCCTAGTGGCAATTTTAGTTTTTACGCTTACCTTTGTTTGTATCTTCAAAAGTCCTGAACGGATTTTCATGAAATTTGGTATGTAGGCACCTATTAGTGAGATGACGCTATCCTCCCGTTTTCAGATGGATTCGACATAGTTTGCGCCACCTAGTGGCCATTTTTAGTGTTTTCGAGTCTGTTTTTGTGCGTCCACCCCTCTATCAACCAAACCGCTCAAAGGA